>CM022546.1:9630686-9923260 GCA_012273795.1 Dendrolimus punctatus | reverse complement strand
TTTTTTTTCTTGGAATGCTTTAAAATGTCCAGATTAAAAAATGAATTCCATTGTGTTTTTCTCACTGGTCGAGATCAAATTTTGTGTAATAAAATGTGTGATTTTTTTATCCCGGGATCCCCGCAGGAATTTCCCCGGGAACTGTTTGGACTTGTTCGGATGCAAAAATTATGTTGTTCCAACATAGAGTTTTCTAAAACAATAGCTTACATTATTTTTTGAATGCTGCGATACTTTGTATCCCTCGGTAATTTCTAGTCAAGCGTGGGTGAAGTCCCGTGCAGATCGTAGTTTAAAAAAATATCATCTTTTTCATAGTATAGTTAGTAAGCTATCTGAATTTTAATTTAGTTATGAGTAATTAAAAGGTTTTAATGTTTCAACTCAGACTTTCTATGCAATTTCTCTTACAAAAAATGTAGACTTATATTCTAAAAAAATACCCCCATTTTCCGGTTTGGATGTCTTCACTGTCGTGAACAAGCAACAAACAGACATGTTTTTACAATGGTATATATTTTTAGTCGTCACAAATACCTGATTAGTATGAAGTCTTTAGGCTACCAATAGTTACGTTGTTTAGATTAAGCCATCCTTACTCTGCACCCCCAGTCGCAATAAAATAAACAAGTGCACATCCTTTGACAGTGAAACACAAACAATTGTCGAAATCATAAACAATGGTATAACATTGCAAATATTATCTCCGTACCGCTCCTATCCCTACGTATAACGAACCATTCATACTGCCAAACAAACTCCAGCCAACCATATGCAATAATTCCATACAAACCATACCGATTCGGAAGCGCCGCAAACTCCTATCACGTTACAAAGGAATCTAAATCTAAAATGGATAGTAATAAAACCGAGAATTAAACGACAGTGGCAATAGATGTAAATCCTTGGGCGGTTGACAAAGAACAGAAGCGATTTCACGACATCAAAGTGGAACACGACATATTACGCTTCAAAATAAACACCAGAATGAATACATCGAAATGTTTGTTTCGAAATATTCGGCGATGGGGGTGATCATATTCTAAATTATCTGTTAACAGAGGGTAGTTTACGAAACCCTTTTGAAGGCGGGGATTAATTTGCCGTTTATTTGTACATTTGTCTCTGTGCACGGATTTGCAATTAATATGATGAGAAATACAGACGTATGTGGAATTTGTGGGACATTGAGAATCGTGGATACTTTCAGAATCAATTTTATAGGGCATCATAACGTGGGAGGTTCCATTATTATTTTGGATTTATTACCAAATGGCATAGTTCATTATATATAGGTACATAACATATTAAATAATACAAATATCATATACTCCACATATTTATTAACCCATTTTTTTAGGATTAGCTAAGGGAATGGGTTAAGATTGAATCTGATAATGTTTTAAAAATCGCACACCAAAAACTGATCCATTATATGTAATTATTATCACATTGATATATCGGTCAGTTAATTACTATATTTACACTACTTGCTATAATTTTTCAGTCATACTTAAAGTAGATTAATATTTTGCACCTACAACAAATCTATTAACCCATATCTGTTGTACAATCGTATAATACTTTATCTATCGTAATTACCGTAGCGACATGCAGAGACGATGGTTCTAAACTTGCTACGATTTTAAACAAACACCTCACGATAGATCCGAAAATCCATAAAAAAAATTGCAAGTTTCGAAAGCTATATCAAATACATACAAAACTGAATTAAGCCTTTTCTTCTCCTAGGGATTTACATAAACGTTACTTGTCTACATACAAAATACCAGCAACTCTAAAAACAGCTCTAACGAATCTGAATTGTTCACTCCACTCCAAGTTGAAATCCGAGCGTTCTCAAAAATGGACAACCTATAATTTGCACATAAAACCCATCCTAATAGCACTGTACGTGATCACTTATTCGCCGTATTCACAAAGACATCTTCATCTGAAAGCATATTCTGATTTAAATACATTATTCTTGTAATAACAGCGAACACCGGACGAGGGTCCCCCATTGAAGTTGTAGAATACATTATTTTAATTCGTACCACCTCTTTGTGACCCCATCAGGGAATTAATGGATTCAAAGCCTTCTCTTCCGTTCGACAAAGAATAATTTGTCTAAGTAAATGAACGGACAATCCTGTTAGGATCCCGAAGTTTTGTTTCGATGGGAGATTAAAGAGTGGCGGATCGTTGAATAAACGGGGCGGTGCCTTTCATAAGGCGCCTTTGTAAGCGTTATCTGCTAATTTTCGACAGGTCAATGAATTAAACAAACGATGAGAATTCATTCATTTATTTACATTTGGAATTCACTCGGCGTTGTTTCAATATGCTATATTTTATCCTGATAAAGTAAATGTGATTAGTATCTTCAAACGTCAATAAGCAAGACCATAATTATCTATGGAACCAGCGTGTGTGCAACTATAATGTATGACTGAGAAGCTTCTCAGAGTTTTCATTTCCTAGCAGGTGGTGGTATCGAGGAGGAAATGGATTATCAAATCAACTGAGATGTTTGTTTTATAATCTTATAAAACAACGCAGCCTCACGTACGTCATTCATACGTCTGTACAAATAAAATAGTTAAATATTAATTATTTATTGCTTAAACAATAATTTAATTTATTTCTAGCATAATATTTTAAAATATGAATTTATTTTAAAAACAGTTCCTAATTTGTACCTACATTTGTGTTCCGCAGCTCTATTTTTTATCATACCTAGAGGGTATTTTTCTTTCATAATAAAATGGAAAATTATATAAATCATCCACATGATATAGATTATAGCTACGGAAATAGAGTGGAAAGTTTAAGTGTTCAGTGCATTCATTTCATACTAGATGCGTACTTTTCTGATTATCAAATAAGATTTATTTTATAACTAAATTACTCTTGTATATATAAATAAGCTGTTATTATGACGCTAATCTTCAATGAACACACAATAAAGGTTACGTAGGAATAATCTAGATTGAAACAACTTGTGTCTAAGCCACTCGGTTAGCAATTCAGTATTCATTGGTAGTTGTGGAATTGGAGAGCTATCGAGAATTATTGGCAAATCTCAGGGGTAAAGTAAGGACATGAACTAAGAAGAGGGCGAATTCAATAATATTCAGTAAATAAAAACAAAGTCGACCTAATTTTTACTCATTATAGAGCAGTTAGAATAGTTTAGTTTCTTTCTTTTAATTTGAACCATTTATGTGCATAGCCAGTGTGCCCTGTTTTTAAATATCCAAGCTTTAACAAATTTTTCAACATATAGTTGTCGGGTGAATATCGGACTCATGTAACAGAAGCCTCGGCAACATGTAGATCTTTGACTAAAGCCAAAGAAAGAAGTGGTATTTAGGAAAAAACAAATTCTGGTACACGTCTGATGAACGAACGCCGCGCACAGCGTATGTGCGCTGCGTTAGGCAGTTGAGAGAGACCCCTAGTGTATTTTCTAAATAGACATGCGTCGGTCACCTAACCATGTCAAATGTTATTAGTGGTAAGACGACGGTGTTGGAATGTTAACAATGGTCGCAGATACGTAGATTTTCACAGAATAGTAATGTAGCAGCGATGCCGTCTACACGAGCGATAAAGATTCAAATTATTGTTCATTCCTGAGTCACATATATGATGACCATCTTAATTTATATTTGTTTTAAAATTTCACTCTACATATAGATGCATATTGGTTATACCTTCGTATATAATTTTCTCTATATAGACCAAAGAGACATCGACAAAAACGGCGACAAGAAATACATAGAAAACGCACGAACATGACTATTTTATTCTATCTATCATTTAAGAACTGTGCTCTTGTTGATTGTAGAGTATACTAATATATACAGCGTGTTTCAGACCTTACGACAATAAATCAGACCACGTTTTCGTCATGACGTACTATACCCAAATACAAAAACGAATCAAGGTAGCTTCTTTGGTTTAGCCACAGGACCTCATTTTTCATTTCAGAAGTTTACAACAACATGTATCTGTTATTGTGACTAAATCGGTAGGTTAGTGACCAAATGTATCATGTTGCCAGCTCGTCTCTTCATCATTAAACGCGGAAGATGTTCATTCTTACCAAGGTCAGTGAACCAATATTTACAAGATGTTCGGTTTTTATTATCTTTTTATCGTAATTAATTTGTTCGGAAATTGCTTTTTTTTAATTTTGACATTACGGTTGATTTAATAGTACCAAAAACTTTGTATGGAGTAAGACTGCTAAAATTATGATTTATTGTCATTTGAAATGAAACACGTTGTATAGTCTCCTCCAATCTTCTCTATTAATGGGCCAGATAATTTCTTTGTACGACACAACACCCACTTTTTGGCCCTGTCCTTCCCTTCCATGTCCTTGCTTCCACTTTGCCTTCAATCAACGTGCATAACGTGTCGTATCGTAGTAAATGACCAAATAAATTTCCCCTCATTCCTCCAGTTTTTAAAATTGCGCGCTTCTCCTTTACCATATATCGTCTTCCTTGTTCTTGTTTTCTTTCCAACTTATTCTCTCCATGAGATTCTTTTTTTAAATGCTTGTGGAATCCGATTTTATCATAATTATTTTAATGTGTATTGTTATATGTAATTTTCATTGTGCGGTCATTTTAAAAACCTTTCTTACAAATTAACTTAAAATAAATTAAATATTAAAAACAACTAGATTTACAAATTAAAAGTATTGTAAAAAATGCGCTTGTCCAAGGTGGCTTGGAAGACTGGAGACATCGGTTATTTCGATGTGCAGGTGTCATCACGATGTTCTCCTTCACCATTGTTAGCACATTGTAACTATTATCCGTTTCCTAAAAGTGGGAGGCCCGAGTCTAGCAGTGGGACATTTATGGGCTGTTATATTTTATACAAAATCCAGTGCCAAACCGCGATCAGGTGGGAACGTTCCAAAAAAACTGACCGCATTACTTCTTTGCATGGCACCGCTAATGCTTTGCCCGAGGTATAGACTACCTTTTGGTTACGTATAACCCTAAAAGGATGTGAAGCTAATTTTAGAATAATTAATAGTATCTAAAGTAGTTTTATTATTGAATTTTATGCCGTATTCATTTGCCTCGTAGTTCGATGTAACCCCAGTGTTGAAGGGGAAATGAAGACGATCGGCTGTAGCCCCGGGGTCCCCGGTCACTTATTGTTACATCAGCACTGTCTGCCTTGCTGACATCTTGGTTTATTGACTTAGCAGTTTACTGTCTCTTTACTTTTTCTACTTGCATATTTTTCTCATAGTAGATAGCAACGTATAAAGAACAATTTTAGGAATGTTAGTTTCTGGTATTGCGAAGCTGGCAAGACGGTCCATTTAATGGAAAGCAGTTACAGTCGCCTATAGACGATTGCACATCAGGGACGAAGCCAACATGACCAGCTTTTAGGATAAGATATAATTATTGGATAGTAAACTTTTCCCCGCGCTATTAGTCTAGTTCCTATGGCGCCCTGTAAAATCGTGTGAGCTAGGAGCGCAGCTAAATTTTAGTGGATTTGACGGCCGACCATCCTCCTGTCCTCCGCTCGAAGACCAAGAGGACGGCATACAGCCGATCAAGAGTACCACACATGCCTCGGCGAGCCTTCCCCCCAGGCCCGAGGATGGTATCCCAGGAAAAGACAATCCTCTGTGTCATAAAAAAGGGAGGAGCAGGATAAGAGGATGGGGAAGTATGCCAAAGAAACTCACTCATCGTACGAGGTACGATTAGCAGAATTTCGTATCACACCGATATATTATTTTATCACGGGTGTGATGTCATGTTCCCAGTTTCGGAGGTAAAACATATCCTGTTTATGGTGATTATATCGAATGCATATATTACATAATAATTTTTTTTAATCGATACATTCTCACGGTCTAGAACTCTACAAGGAAGGAACAATAAAAACAAAGTAAAAGTATCTTTAAGGAAAATGAATCACTCAGTAAAAAACGTGTTTATCTTATAATGGTTCCTAAATCTTACTAACTAAATAGTGCATCAGGTCATTCTTCTTTACCTCTTTGACATTTTATTATTTTAAAAATATTTTTAGACTCATCAAAAATTAAAAATCTACCATTGATATCAATTTAATTTTTAAGTCTCTTGAAGGCACTAACACTTAAAAACGGGTTTGGGCTAGTTTAGGTGTTAGTACCCAAACAACTAGTCTTGATTTTAAAGTAAATGTGCCAATTTTGGTGTTATTAAAAATCATTATTTATTATTATTTTAATGTTTAAAGATTTTAACTAAAAAATATGTTTTAAATAATAAAAAGTCAACAAGCGAAAGAGAGCGACCTGTTGCGCCATGTGCGATTTAGGAGTTTTTAAGAGTTTGGGTATAGAATTGGGTACCTTTTTACAGGTCGATGATTCTCATCCTTAGTATACTTTTACAGACTTTATAAAATAAAATACTCTTTTTTGTTATATCTATTACAAAGGAAACACAAGCCTTTTCACAATTGCTATGATAAAAAATAAATACAATTATTATACGTATAAGTGAAAGGCCTAGAGCGCGCATCAATTTTAAGCGCATTTCTATGGATCTGTGTTCCATAGGTGAGAGAAGATTTTGCGGAAAAAATTACAGGCTGAATTCAAATACAATGTGGAATTAATTCCGTGGTTACGCTATCCTTGTGTCCTATAGGTTACAGATATCGTGCAAAAAATCGCACTGAAATATTCGTGATACGTGTACGGCCTAAAAGACGTTGCTTTATAAAAAAGAGACAATTTACAAAAGTGGATATTAAAATAGAAGGTGCAAGTGCACCTTAGACAGACTTAAAGCTATAAATCTTTATTGTATGACGGAAGAAATAGCTACAGCACAAATAAACGATACACATAACAACGCATTGTAGCATGATCAAGCACAAGATAAAATAAGAACCTTGAAAATATCCTCCACAAAAACTAAAAAAGCACTGAACTAGAATTACCCTAGTAAAACACGGGAAGTTAACGTAGAATGGTATCGAATGATTCATATATAATTCATAAGGGCGGGTAGTAGGTACACCTTTTTGAATAATTTAGACATGAGACATTATTATTTTTGCAAGGGCAGCGGTCTGTCACAGTGTTTGTCCTGTAATACGGCTTGGGGTCGAGAAAGGAGATGGTGAAAAGGTTAATCTGGATTACTTTTTGATAATGTCAGCTATTTTGAACTCTTAGATTTTATAGAGGATACAATGTTTAAGTGTTGAACAATATAGTTTGTATGATACTAAGTCAAATATATCCTCGAGTTTAATTGTGCAAATATCAAGAAATTGAAGTGCACCATCAATTCATTTTGATTTGTTAATTGTTAAGTTGTTAAGTGTACGATCAGATTGGCTTCGTATTATATAACTTGCAGACTGATTGATTTGAATTTTATATTTGTATCTTCTGAACCATACAAGATAGCAAAATTAAATTACAAAATATTATACAACCTTAAAATTTTAAATTCAATTAAAGTCAAATTTCTCCACAGACTGAATAACAAAAATACTAAAAGCGATTATTTATGATTGAGTATCCTATATATATTGCAGTTTTTACTTCAATTTTAGTATTTAATTTGAAATCGTAAACACACACTTTAGTTTTAATAATAGAAAATAGGTAAAAGTCAATATGTTTATAAATTATGATTGGGATGAACTTTCTGTATACCAACATAAATTTCTAATCGCCGCCGCCTTGTTCCTTGCTCACAATACCTCAATCTAAGACGCCTCTAACTCAGTTATTCGAGTAACACAACACAATCTGTCGACATTATTAACCCTTTCAGAGATCCACAATTACATGTTACGGTTGTGTGGATCGAAATGTCATAGGTCTGTGAAACTACCTCAATAATAATTGTACGCAAGATTTTAGAATGACGTTGTATTAAAGTTTAGAAACCAATGTAACTTTGCCCTATATCTCGATCATCTATATCTAACTTTTGCCTTGTACTTTCAACGTGAGACTAATGATAATGGCCAACTTTTTTTTCGCCTTTATAGACCAAGTATCGCGCAATGATTATTAGTAAAAGAAAGAAAAGGGAAATGATGGCTTAATGTCGTGAAAGATTTTGACAACCGGAGATGTCAAAGAATAATCGAAGTGAAGAAGCAAAAGGTAAAGTTAATAATTATGGTAGCTACAGAAATAGATGAAGCTAAAGCAAAACATGAGGGCCTGAGAATAGAGCAATGAAGATAATGCAAAGTTAATTAAAATAGGTATATAATATAGTCAATATCAAGTCAATGATTTGATACCATGGAAAAATAATAGTATGAATGATAATCAACCAGTAAAAAGAAACTGAAAATCTTACAAGACTAGACTATACTACTTCTATCACATTTTGATATTTTATTATTTAAAACATTTTTACACCGCATCAATCAAAATTTGAATGTCTTGATAAGTGCTTTTTAATGTAGTAGTAAGATTTATGGAACATATTTTAAATAATAAATTTTCTCAAAGCGAAAAAGTTATGAAATACCACCGTTGGTCTTGCAGAATCTCGAAGTTCTCCGAGATTCTGATATTTTTAATGCGCATTCTCATTGATAAAAGAAACTGATACCATCAAGAACTCTACTAATTGTAACATTTATTATTACAATAGTATTTCCAATTCTATTCTACAATAGTATTTCCAATTCTATTCTCAATTCTTTGACCTTCTCCCGATTATGTGGGGTCCACGCAATATGTCATTTCCTTCCATACTCCTCTGTCCTGACATAACTTCATTTTCATTTCTAATGATGCCTGTTAATTTGTCATCATAAAACACATAAACATCAACATTCATACTTTTAGAAAATTTACGATCAACTTTATAACGTTTTAAGTCGTTTAGCTTTGCGGTTTGCTTTATTACTATAATTGGCTTGTGAACTCGTGAAATGCTTGTTTGTGCCCACACAATGCAGTTAGATTTGTATAATGAGATTTATATTGTGTAGCTTTAACTGACGATTATTTAGTCGAATGTCAAGAGAATATTCTTAACTTTGATGAAAGTTAACAACCGTTATATAAAAGCAAAAGAATTGTAAGCGCAAGTTGTTTCAGAATTTGAATGTATAGATTGAATGGTGATTTTAAAGCTAAAGTGATTCGAGTAATTCGAAAAATTCTTTCAATTGTAAGAACAAAAAAGAACTACGGAAAGATAGAAGTTAACTAGATATTTTTTCGTGGAGGACAGCAGAAACATTTTTAAAAAAGACCTTACATATTTAGATAATCATAACAAGCTAATATGGATTTAAATAAATAGGCATTTCATATGATGTAAGCTAAATTTTTCCCTTGTGATGCTAATTGAAAATATTCATAGTAACTACGCATATCGCTATCTATGTATAATGCATAGCCAAAAACAAAACATTTTTTGCGATTTTGCCACATTAATATACAGCGGCACATAAAACACGTATTCCTGTCGAATTTTAAACATATTGTCCTCAGTGTGTGCGAAAAATTGTTGTGAGGCACACAAACAGGCGCATACAACAATTGCATAAGTGTTACCGTTAATTTTTTCAAAATTAGATATTGAATCCAAAAAATAGGCACATAATTTTCTAGAAAAAATGCAAACCCTCAAGGCGTAAGTAAACATCTTTCGACTACACACTATCTTGAAAGTCGATTAATAACACATCCCACTACACAATTACCTGGCACTAATTTCGCACTTGCGAAAATAAACACTACCGCAATCAACCAACTGTCGGCAACACATTAATTTAACAATTGTATAGAAAACAATACAATAAGCTTTCACTAAAACCGTGTGTGGCACAAAGGCATTAATAACCGAATGGAAATTCACGTTGACTTTACAATGGTGTTATTTTACTACGACTAGAAACTATACGATATAGTGACAATTGTTTAGTATTAAATGTAAATTCAAATATAGTTATTGCACAGTTTAGCTATAGATTAAATTAATCAGTTGGTCAATGGGTATATTATACCTATATACGGAGTAAACGCAGGATGTACGGAGCGTAAAAGAACGCATGCGGTCCCGAGCTGCTAACTAAGGTAGAACATATATGAGTTGCTCAGGAAAAAGTGCCCTAAACTACTAATTTACAGGAACAAATTCAAAGTATATAGTTTTTAAATTGTGTGTAAATATTAGGAACCATAATGGTCTAAATAATTAAAAATTCTCTCATCTACATCACCTTCTGTTAGTACACGATCAATTTGATCATGGAAGGTGTGTCGTGGCCTTCCGCGACTTCTGCATCCATCCACTTTTGCATTGTATATCTGTTTAGTCATTCTTTCATCATACATTCTTTCCACATGCCCGAACCACCGGAGCATTCCTTTCCTTACCTTCACCCCGACACTCTCTTTCAGACGAACTCTCTTTCTTACGTCGGTATTACGAACGCGGTCCGCGAGCGTCACTCCGCAGATTTTGCGCAGTGCTCGCATCTCGACCGCGTTTACTCTACTTTCGTGCTCTCTATTCCATACCCAACTCTCGCTTCCATACGTGAGCGTAGGTACCAGCACCGCGTTGTGTATGGCAAGCTGGGCCTTCTGGCTGAGGTTATTCTCCAATGTTTCTTTTGGATTTTCTAGCTTGGTACTACAGCTCTTAGTCAATACTTTGATATTCATCGCTTTATTTTTTATTCTTAGCTTAGCTCAAATTGTAACTCTTTAACTTACGCAGAACAATGAAGTTCTTTTTGCAATACAAAAATTTCATTTTTCTAAATAGTTTAATCATAAGCTTAAATCATTTTTACTTGGTAAAAAGAATATATTGTATGAAATATTCCTAATTTCATATTACAATTTTGTTTCCGCACCAAAATGTCATGAAACAAACCTTTATGAAAACGACTAAGATTTGAACGTACCCAATATACACGAGGTAATTAAGCAATAGAAACGTATGTTCCCAAATTAGGGCTCCATAGACTTGTTTGAACTCAATAAGGGTTTGATGAAGTGGAATAATCGATTCGACAAACAAGAGGGTTCTCGATACATCGAAAGACTATTCGATCGAGAACGAAATTAGAATCGATTTCCGTGATGTGATGCGGTGTTTGTTTCTGTTATAGTCGAATAACATTTTTATGAGGTATTTTGCTACCTGGAATAATAAATGATTAGTCACTGGCAAAAAGCAAAAAATATATATTTTCTACATCTTGAAGTTCTATATTGTAACTAACTAGTAGTTACAATATAGAACTATGATAGCAAACAGCACCTAACTTGTTGCTTACCTTGTAGTTAATCCTATTTGTCCCTAGTCGGGTTGAAGGTTTTCGTGCTTTTTTCTTTAACTCTTGTTGTTTTTTTCCATAGTGGGATTACTATTTCTTATATGTTATATTATAATTTTAACTACAAAAGACCTCCAATGTAATTTAAGAAGACAAAACCAAATTCGAATAATGTTTGGATAATTATTATTTATTTATTCGGAGAAAGAATACAATTTCCTGCGGCCGGGCGGTCTATCGTAAAAGGCGACAAAACAACCCACAGCCAGGTGGCATGGTATTTGCCCGACTGGATGGCTACCACCCCTAGTCTAGACTATGTCGCCATATCAACCTTGAGTTGTGTTCCGGCATTAGTGATTAGTGATTAGTGACGAGGTTGCAGTCTCCCTTAAGAGAGCAGTAGCGCATTTGTAACTCCTTTGGTGTTGCATATGTCCATAGGCGATAGTCACCGCTTTTCATCAAGTGGGCCGTCTGCCTGTCTGCTGAGCTCCTGCAATAAAAAAAAGACAAATATTTGGGAGAAGATGAAAGAAAAGTGAAAGAGAAACACATACATTGTGCATCCCCAAATTAAGCAAGTAACGCTTGAGTTATGGGTAATATACAACAGACTACTCTGGGGCCGATGCCAGGCACCCAGACCATAGTAAATAATGGATATTTATTATGTTAAGAATAAAACCCGGAGTCTGCGTTGTAGTGAGGTCGGCTGGAAAAGGCAACCATAAAGGCCATATAATATTCAACATTCCTACATTATCTTGAACTAATCCCGCTAGACCAATGTCTTATCACTGTTAGGACAATTCATGCATTGAAAAATATTTACAACCCGATTATTTATATATATATATTAAACTAGCTGTCCCGGCAGACGTCGTCCTGCCCGGAAAAGCTTCAATCGATATGTAGACAGCAGCGCAACCTGCCGGGTCCAATTGTGACCCTACTCAGAAACCTTCTTTGGCTCATGCACACCAACTTTACTAAAGATCATCACATGATCAAATGTATAGTTTACGATTCTATAAAGGACATACAGACAAACATTCATGTTTATATATAAAGAAGATGTAGCCTATGTTACTCGGCGATAACAGAGTTTTCTAATGGTGAAAGTATTTCTGAAATCGGTCGAGTAATTTTTGAGTTTATTCATTACAAAAATACGAATGTTTCCTCTTTATAATATTAATATAGAAGTAGATAACACAATCACATATTTTACTTACTTAGTAGTAAGACTTTTTCCTATAATCACAATACATCACGAACCATTCAACATCTTGTAAAGCTAATGCAATGTATTATTAACGTGTCCAATCAAAAGAAAATATTACAAAATGAAGGTCACACAATGCCTCCTTTGATGTGACAAGAGAACCCAATCAATAGTACTCGATGAAAACATATTATAAGTATTTCTTTTGATGTCGAAAGCTGTGAACATTTTCCAGATAGCACATAATAGTAGTTATAGCATTGATAATATTATTTGAAAGATTTGTAAAATAAATTATGTTTTTTTTGGTTAGTTTTACTGTATGTTGTAATGTAGATTAATATTTGATGCGAATGTGAAAAACTAATAACAAATAATAAGCTAAGCACTGAAATACAGGAAGTTATATTCTATTGGTATTTTGCTATACAATCGCGTGTTACGAAAAATTCAAATTTTCAAATACTAAAATTGTTATTCAACATAAATTCCAATCAAGAACATTTTCAAAGGACATATTTTACTTGGCTTTTCTTACTTCGAAATTGGCATAATCAATACCAAAGGCGTTGCATATAATTTAAAAAAGTTTACTCTTACTGTATACACCTATGCCTATAGCTTCGCAACGTGTTATTGCTCCTTAAGTAGAAGGAGCGGCAAGAACATACCTACCAACACATCTAGATAATAAAACTAGGGGATGCCACTATATGTGCAATCGAGAGCGGAAAAGAAACGAGAGTAGATACATTACATTAGGCTTATGGGTTGTAATTGGTATGAATGAATGCTCTTTATTGCCTATATATAAGTTACATATGTCGGAGGGAAGTTATGGATTCGATGTATTGTTGTTTGGATGTATAACGCACAATATCATTTGTTTACATTTTAATTACTTCTAAAATACTTAATTCAATTTTATTTGATTTGTTAAATGTTTCTATAACTTGAAGATCGTTCTAACCTAATAAAAGTTATGAATATTGTAATTTAACAAATGACCAATGAGAGCAGAGCTTATGGCTCGGAGCGGGGTCAGACGCCCTCTATACTTTTGTAGTATCTATTTCGGTAGACTGAGGAGTTTTTGTGGCACATTTGGTTGGTGGCAACAGGTCGAGTTGGACCTTTAAGAATTTTAAAGAAAGTATTGAAGTTGGAAGTATGAGCGGGGTGCCCTGAACCCGCTGCTCGGTCTAAACTATGTCAAAATATTGATCGAAACTAAATTAAACGTGTATAAACCGTGGCTATCGTGTTTTATGCTCGCATTTTACCCTGATGACGCCCACTAAACCTGCATAACTAAGGAGATGTCGTGAGAACGAGGCCTTCTCCGACACATATATATGCCGTATCTTCACGCCGGCCATATCTTCCAGACCACCTTTACAATGGTTCAAAATAGTATATTTATCGTAGATTAAATACAAAGAAAAAATTGAATTAAAATGTAAAAAAAATATACATTAAATGTCAAAAAAAAGATTAAATTAAATGTCAAAAAAACTAATATTGATACGCATATGTTTTGTTTTCTATTGGTATAAAGTATGGCAGGTTCCTATATCTTACTAACCGTTCATGTGCCTTAGTACTGGTTACAATTTACCATGAGCTCCATACAAGTAATGTCAAATGTATTGTAATAGTATGAAGTGAATATATGTAAGATATAGGAACCCGCCAATAATTAATACTCAACAATTTTTGAACAATGATAACACGCCACAACATTGGTTTACATAGATTGTTCTATAAAAAATGTACCGAATCTGTATGTATTTGTGACCTTCAATAAAATTGCAATGCAAAAAATTTGTTTCAATAAAAACTTTCGACTTTTATAGACTAAAAACAAATGCTCGACAAATCGACGCCAGTCTGATAAATAAGCTAGACAAAAACTACAACAACGCTTAAGTCCCAAAAGTAAAAACACTGCATACAAAAAATATTTGACGCGTTGTGCAAGAGTACATAACTAGCACTAGTCTTACAAAACAAAACATATTAAACCTATCTATTACATAAAACTAAATACAATTATTTTTTAGATCTTTTATTTTCAGCAAACTAGGATATGCTCGCGACTTTGTCTTGACATGAAATTCCCGTGAGATTTTCGAGACGAAAAAGACCGCAGCATTTATAAAAAGAATATCTGTTGAATTTTCTGTTGATCAGCGAAAACTACATGGAAATAGGCCCAATACTATTTACGTCAATCCTGAAAAAAAGAAAAACCGATAAACAGATAAGAAAAAAAATGCACGGTGTTCTTCATATTCATACAGTACATTCTATTTTTTTTTATATCTTCAATGTATAGACACGGCATGGTTAAAATTTATAATATAAAGATAGGTAAACTGGAAAGCGCTCTTCATTCTCGCGGAAAGCGGCCATGTGGAACTAATTCTGACGGTTCCATATCCACGTTTCTCACTAAAATTGGCGCGCCTTTTAGTTGTTACATTTCCATTATTCATTACATTATTTGAACAATATCTGGAAATTCTAAAATTAGCCGAGAACAAGGCAAAAGTCACAAAAGAGATTCTTTTCGGAAAATTGCACACGTCAGTTATAAATCATTCGTTAATAAGGCGTCGCATAAACAATATTGTTGTTCTTTTTTCCTCTTAATTTTTGGCAGTGCGCGGGCGCACGTTCTGCGTCGTTGCTGCCTAACATTTACCAATTATTGCACTCACCCGGCGAGCCTTTGATGTATAAAATATGATATTGTGAAAAACTGCAACTGCCGCATGATAGAGTGTTATATGAGTCAATTCAAATTTTAATTTAGTTTGAAATTTATTTTGGCAATACTGTCACATATGCTCCAATCTTTATGTGAAATGTTCAGGTGTGGTATGTTATTTGATGGGTTATGACGGATTGTATAGAGACCACAAAAATGGTCCGGATTTTTGGAGTTCCTGCGTGGGGCCATGGAGGGCCAGCACGTAGAACCTCTTGTCACATTCAATGAAATGTGGTCTGACACTGACCGACGATTATCCTGTAACAACAAAATTCATACAAACATAATTGATATTTTATCCACACGATTTTTACTTTTATTTCGAGCCACCTGTTCTAAACTCAACATAAATTATGAGAGAGCAAAATAACAAAGAAATTTTAAAATAATAGAATTAAAAACAATATTTATCTCACCGCAACCATACATTATAAGAAGAAATATTTCAATACAAATAGAATGAAATGTTGGCAACGAACGCTCTGAGAACAAAGGAAGCAACAAATAAAATTTAACGGTAGCATAGTAGCAAGTGACATTTCTCAAACAATGTTCTTTGGTACACAGTATAGTTCAGTGGAGTAACTAGACAATAGTCTTAGATTATTATATAAGAATGCCATCTAATTGGGCTTTACTTATAATCGTTTCTTAAATTAAAAGAAACTGCTCAGCAACCGATTAGTGAAAATCTTACCCATAAACCCTCTTTGGTCGAATATTTAGGGTACAACCTACATTAATCATCAAAATTTCGTTTATCTGTGCTCCTCTTAGGTAAACAACAGGTAATACACGTTTATGAGTGAAAAAAAAGATATTAATTGATTAGGGTCTGATTCTGATTCTCTTACTTAAGATATGCCTAATCGTTTCTTAATGAGATTATTATAAGTAAGGCCATTAGAGTCGAGTCGCGTATGAGTAGTCATAAAACTACTTCGAGTTTAATAAAACGTTAGCAGCGCCTCTGGTGTTGTAAAAGTCCATTGTCGACGGCGAATTCTTTTCATGAAATGGACAGTCTGCCTGTTTGCCTAATTTTGGCAATAACAATAAAAAGTCGAATATTTTAGATGGCTACTGTGTTTAAAAATACGTATATTTTAAGTTTATGTAGATGATTGAGTAATATTCAACAATATTAATCTCAGAAGTATTCAATTAGGTCAATACATATCATACATTTGTCCTATCGTGCTTGTTATGGTAATAAGCAGACAATATGAAACTCTATTTGCTAAATTAAGAAAATAGAATAGATCTTTGTCTAAACATCAAAGCGATCACTTTTGGAGAAATGCGCAAGGAAATAGACACATGTCCAGATGTAGTGGTAGGGATAAGATATGGCATAAAATTCAAATTAGTTTTAGTACTTGACATGTTTGTAATACGAATCATCGAAAGCAACCGCTTTAAGACCCCTAATCAGAAGTTTTAAGCCATGTCAATTAATTGATATTCAGTAAATCACATTAACATTATTTTTTATATGGTGTATCAAACGTTTGAGCCAAACTCGTGTACTGTCCTGTTCTGTAACTCTCTCTAATATGTATTGTTACCAAATGGCCGATGAAATGTTATTTTATTGACCACTTATCGACCGTAGAAATAATTTCATGTCATAGAACAAAGGTTTTATTGCACTTTGAAAATTCCTGAACCAAATTATGTCAGATTTTGAAACAACTGTTACAATTTATGTGATTTCATTCTACAGTAAATGTATAAAACTGAAAAATGTAATTTTAAGATACCGTTGTATAAAACGGACTGTTAATAATGCGTTGTGGACTGTAATGCCTATATTAAACAGTTCAACCAAATGGAATCAATTTGGTTGAAAATTGTAAGACACAACGATAATGAATGAATCAACTTTAAATTTATATGCATCACTTGAGTTTCGTCATCCAAATTGATAGACAGAATTGATTCGTCTAATGTCAGCTAAAATGGTAAAAATCTTATTTTACATCTAGTGCGCGTCTTATTTTTACACCTAAGTTCCAGCTTGCCAATACATACGAAACCTAACCTCACTGCTAAAGCTTATGATAGCACCTACTGCTAAAAGTAAAAAACCATACATCTATATTGCTTATTATCAAAATCTAGGACCCGATCCCAGCGCCACCTAACGGTTCCAATTTGAATCTAAATATTCCGGGGACTACTAATATACCCACTCAAATACATTTTTTTATGAAAGTCAGTAATGTCGTTCTCAAGTTATGCGCGTACATACATTTCTTCACCATCATACGTATATAAGTTATTTTATAATATTACTATTGCAAACATGACTTTTAACTAATTTAGAAACTAATTTATTGTATGAGTGCTGGTTTAGCAACTACTGACAGTTATTGCCTTTCTTATACTCCATTTAAAATTGAGTTTGGAAGAAATCGCCATGGGCGATAAATTTGCTGATTGCATAGGTACCTTACTTGAATATTAAAGATCTTGATTTTATGTAGCAGACTTGTACAGTAAATTATATTCTATTCTATTTTAATAATAGCTCTTTTACGTGTAAATTGTTTAGGGCTTGTTTATAAAATGCAGGTATCATATCCAATTACTGCAAAGGTTTTCGGAAAGCGGTTGGTTATGAGCAATAAATGTCTAAGCATACCTCCTCTGGCAGATCCCGGAAAAAAAGAGTGGGTACAAGAAGATCTGTTTCACAATAAGGTGTGCATTGAAAGCGGACCCAGAGCTCGAAAACGAATGTCCTAACTAAACAGGAATTTAACGTTACGATAATAATCGAATTCATGCAAATTATGAAACTCATAAACGTAGTGTCGCACGCTCCAGCCCGATGGACCGGCGACATACCGACCTAGGCGCTGGCTGAGGTAATCGGAGAACAGGGATGAGTGGCGTCGTATTGAGGAGGCCTACGCCCAGAAGTGGACTGTAAATGGCTGACGACGAAAAAATTCTTAAGCTTTATTTACCCAAATATATTATTAAAAAAAAATAGTTACAGTTACGAAGTATGTACAAGTAATTTACAATTACACGGCATGCACGCGCGTGATCACGCTCACACGCATACAACATACTCAAGCACTCACACCTTCATAATTATAAATATGTATTGAGTAATGTTTTATTTTATGTATATGTCACGGCTAATACCCGAAGTGCGGCTACACCTAGTTCTAGCCGGCTAAAACTAGGTGTAGCCGCACTTCGGTTTTTAAACCTAGGTGCAAAAGATTTGTTCACGGCAATATTAGGTGTAGCCGAGTTCATTTGGTTAAAACTAGGTATAGCCTTCTTTATGCTGGCTACAACTAGATGTAGCTAATCCTACGTGGAGTCTGTTGGTCTGTAGTGATATGTTTTCATTTTTAACATAGGTTAGAAGTGTTCGTGGTTATTTTTTTTATAACCACCCAAAAATAAGGCAGTATTTGCGTACTGCTCTTGTATGGATTGGAAGAACTTCGTAAAAAACTTATTTCCAATCTATACGTGATTAGTTTCATACCCTTGCGTTCTGGCCTTGTACAGAATGGAAAGACGCCTCGGCTACACCTAATATTAGCCGTGAACAAAACTTTTACACCTAGGTTTAAAAACCGAAGTGCGGCTACACCTAGTTTTAGCCGGCTAGAACTAGATGTAGCCGCACTTCGGGTATTAGCGGTAACATATATAAAAAATTATATGATCATTGCGATACAAGCTTTGCCCATTACAGAGTTCTTTAGGAGCCATACCTTGCTCAGAATGTGACAACCAGGATAATGTATTGTAGCACAATCTTTTGTTATAGCTTTGTCATGTAATGAGAAGTTCGGTTATTTCCGAAAAATTTCAATCTCATCGACTGAACTTCTCTACGTAATACATAATAAATGGATTCTGTTATTAATATAAAAGAGAATTCATTGCCATAGGAAACGGATGTTGTTCTTTTCGACTTTGTTCTGTTTAATTTTCCAATAATAAAAGAAACTGCCAGACAGAGATTCATTCGTTTCCGAAAAGAATCCAGAATACATATTAATTTTTTTAGATCAAGGTTTAATGCATTCTTACAACAAATATCATTTGATTGGGCTCTTTGAATATGAAAACTAGGCACACGGTGATAAGTTATGACTAGTTTAACTGTCTGTAATACATCAAAAGCTTTTCACCGAATTTTATCATGTTCACTTTCAAATCCAATATTAATATTATGTTATAAATAATAATAAATCTTAATGTAAGAAAGCTGTTTGATAAAATCTCTTTTTTTGCTTTGATGAATGTGGACCATATTGAAGGAATCTTTTTGATGCGATTTGTATGTGGTTTGTAATACACGAGAAAATGTCAAATTATGATAATAAAGAAATATCGAGAATGAAAAACAAATTGTAATCATAAATAAATAATCAAAAGATCAAATCTTTTATTATATATTTGTAGCATATATACCATTAAAAAACAAAGATTGTTTATATATCTTATAATAAATATCTGGATGGATGCAGAAGTCGCGGACATCACCTATGTTAGGAGCCTTAAGAACAGACCAGCGTGCATGACAAGAGCTATGAATGTCAAAGAAGCAAGTGAGGTGTGTAAGAATGGGCCTGTGTGGCGCTCTGTTGTTCGTGCCTACCCCGCAAGGGACCTGGCGTGAAGTTATGTATGTATGTATGTAATAAATATCTGGCATAAGTGGACTGTATTTTGTAATAATTTATAATTAAAAAAGATCATTAAACTACTTATAGCCGTGGAGTTTAGTGGTTCATATAATCACGTCTCAGAATTAAATGACGAAGGTTCGAAACCCAACCGATAAAGCATGCACCACTTAGGCAGTTTTTTGACCCAACGTGCATATTATTATGATTACCATGTGCTCGTGGCGAAGAACAACACCGTGATGAAACCTGCACATTGAAATATCGGATATTTCAAACCTTGGATAAGCGTGGCGGATATGCTGTCCCTTTTTCTAAGAAATTGGGAGGCCCGAGCCCAGCAGTGAGACGATCATAGACTCATATTATATTAAAGTACTTTACATTCAATTAGTGTGGATGGATGCAGAAGGCGCGGAAGGCACAACACCTTCCATGATCAAATTGATCGTGTATTAGCAGAAGGTGATATCAGGAGCCTCAAGAACAGACGAGCGTGCATGACAAGAGCTATGAATGTCAAAGAAGCAAGTGAGGTGTGTAAAATAAGCCTGTATGGCGCTCTGTTGTTCGTGCCTACCCCGCAAGGGACCTGGAGTGAAGTTATGTATGTATGTAAGTATGTACATTCAAACCTGGACTTTATATTGAAATTTATTGGACCCTGCAAGATATCGATTTTGGCCAATAATTCTTGATTAAGCATCGTATAAATAAAGTATGCACTTGATTTTGGCATTTATTTTGTAATTTTATATAAATAAACCTCTTTCTAGGATTCTACCTCCATTTTAATTTATTTGCAAAGATTGTATGTAATTGAAAACGTCTGGATCGGTTTTTTAAACTCCAAAACAACTATGTAACAAGTATAATATAAAGTGATAATAGAAACAATAGTTTACTGACTCCATGCCTACAAACAATGAAATGTTTAAATAAAATTTAGATAAAAACATTGTCCCGATAACCCTAGATCGGACTCTCGTCAGAAATGGGGAAACAAACACATAGTGATAACCTAGAAAGGATATTTTGCAACTGTATTGTAACAATTACATATTTTGTATCGTTGTAGTGTCTATCCAATAAATGTTTTATTACAGCTTCGTGATAGTCTGTAGTTATTTTTGTTAAAACAGTAAGATCTACCATAATGCGGCAGTCAGTCACTTGGAAGTGACAGTCATTTTTCTCAAATACTCTATTATGATTAATAATTTATTCAAAATCATTAGCATACGTGTGCAGTAAACAATTAGGTATTGCAAACAATTACAAAATTTAAAATGGATGAAAGAAGATTGAAAGAAAAATAGACTTTTTTTAATGCCCGGCCTCTTACTGTCAGAAAGGTCGAAACATTGCATACATTTAAAACCCACTCAGAAAACACTACATTTTCATAAATAGTTATGCCTAATTCCTATACTATAGTTCCTATATTTAATATTTAAATCTTAAAAATATGTTATGTATTATATAACAGAAAAATCATTTCCTGAATTTATCATGCCAGGAATCGAACCCGGACCTCTTAGTTCCAGTTCGGCCGACTTATCCCACTCAACCACAGAGACCGACGGTTCAGACAGCTGCTTTGGTGTGATCCAGACATAACTAATTTTGCATGCAATTTTTTTCACGATGCTTGTATAGCCTTAGCACTGAAGACATTGTAATAGGAATAGATATAATCAAAATGATTATATAAATAAATAAAATTACAAAATTACTAGCTGACCCGGCGAAATTCGTACCGCCATATTTTTGTGAATTCCTAAAAGACTTTGTTTCATGACACTAATACAAAATCACCATAATCGGTCCAGGTGTATAGGAGGACTCTAGAACCCGATCTCAGCGCCACCTACCGGTTCCAATTGTGGATTTAAACCATCCGGGAACCCAAGCAAACACACAAAAAAAACACCAAAATCGGTCCAGGTGATTAGGAGGATTCTAGAACACGATCTCAGCGCCACCTACCGGTTCCAACGGGATAAAAGTATCCTATCTTTTAAGTTGGATCAAACTACACACGGTGTGCAAATTTGATTGAAATCGGTTCAGTAGTTTTGAAGTTTATTGGCAACATCATCGTGACACAAGATTTTTATACATATAAGATGTAAACAGGCAACGACCTTTGCAACAATGGATTTATTAGCAAAACTTAATCAAACAAATAACACAGCTATTGACCTGCGGATAACCTGAGTTTGTTTTTACGGTTCAAGGCTAATATTGAAATAAAATGTTGTATGTATAAATTGTTTATAAGTAGACTGCCTAATGGAAGACGTAATGCAAGCAGTAGCAGATTTACCATTTGCCGCCAGTAGCCTCTTCAAATGTTACTTCCCCTACAGCCCACTACAATTCTATAGTTAAGTACTATAAGAACTAACCTCCTTAGTCGTCATATATGGACATACTTATGCCCAACATACTGACAGTTTGAGAAAAACTTTTATTAAATTTGCATACAATTTTTTTGTATATTTTGGAAAAAAGTTTATTGAACATTGTATTTATTTTTTATATATTCAAGTAACTTTTAGTTTTTGATCACATGGTCATGATCTTGTTATTTATCTTGTGTATTTTTTAGCTACTTTGTGATAATATTTTTATTCTGTAATTTTGTCAGATCTTGTTATGCTTCTTATTGAGTCGATAGAAGTGCATTTGAATGCTTCTGCATCCTTAGCCATTTTGCATGTTTGTGATTGTTCTATTTTGCATAAGTAGGTCGATATATAAGAAATATAATGATTTTAAATAAAATTGTAGAACGTCTCCTAAAACAAGAGAAGACAGAATTGTGTAGAGCCGCGAGTAGACCACATCTATGTAAAGTGTCCCTTCATTGCTAATACAACCTTATGCTCTGAACCAGTCTCTCATTGAAGATGCCAGTCAGCTCTGAAACCGCTGGCCCTTACAGTACACATTTATTATATTGATTACATTTTATGACAATGAAAACGTAATTCTATTATTTGTGCTACCGTTGTAATTATGCTACCTTTTTCCAGTAATTAGACGATGTTGCGATTACGCCAAATTGGTGGTAATAAAATAGTTTATTCTTTAATTACAATAATATTATTCTTACAATATAAAATATATATGTTTAATTTAATTTTTTATTATACATTATCATATAATATAACTTAAAATTTATATCCATGAAGGAAAAATACTTAAAATTATTTTTAATTTTATGAGTTAATTAATTTATAAGTCCTAAATTTTACGAACTAGATGGCGCTAAAGGGCGTTTTTCTCTCGCTTTTTAATGTAAAGTTACATATTCGACAACAATTTTGAACTAAGTTAGTCAAAATTGAATAGAAAACTCTTTAAGACTTGTTTTAAATTTATATATATTATTTAAACGTCAAATGAATGATAAAATTTTATATTATAGTTAATGCGATTTTAATTATTTTTTTAAACAACCTTGGTCTGGAATTTACAAACCTTTACTAATAAACTAGCCTTTGAACTTAAAAACAAATACAGCAAATAAACTAAAAACAACGACCCAGATTCAACTTTGGCCGTAATTAGATATTTTCTCAAGTCACGTAAACCTAATTGTTGTTATAATTGCATTTATCTATACTAACCCAATTAAATGAATAAAAATTACGATAATGTATAAACATGAAACAATGAAATCTACGTTTTAAGGTTTTAAGCCGGTTATTAGTTGATTTTTATTCCAACGTTTCGGCCACGTTTCAGGAGCCGTGATCTTGGAAGATAAAGATGACATGTGTCAATGAGTAATGCTAAAGTTTTCATTTAGCCTACCGCCAACTTGTTCATTTTAATTAGTTAGTTTTAATTTTTGTTTATGGCTATTATTTAATTTTACTCTATGGGTGCCTAAACTAATTTACCACCGCTTCGCAGCATGTTGTGGCTTACTTCTCGTATTATTTAGTTTTTATATGATATTAAAAGTTAAATGAATATAATTTAAACAATGAAGTTTAGGTAATACCTATTTGTATATTTTTTTGAGTTCGGCAGCCACTGTGGCAGAAACGGAACCCTTGTCAAATCTGTGTCCTTCCGTCTGTCTGTCTGTCCGTTTTAGATATTACAGTCCATTTTCTCTTCTTCTAGGTAAGCGTGCTCCATCATGACTGCATCATCACTCAATATCAAGTGAGACAGCGGTCAAACGCAAACCGCAAAGCGAAATTACCAAGCAGTCATCTAAATTTTTGACACTAAAGTCTGATGTTAGAGTAAAGATTTAAAGGATGGGTATGAAAGGCTGGCATATAAAAAGACGTTTTGTTGAATCAATCGGTCAGCTCCGTACCAACGGCTTATAAGAATACCATCACAAAAGCATTGTGCCGAAGACGCGGCATTAGTCTTTGTCCACACCCCAGCACGTGTGGACTACCGACAAAAATCCTTTCACATTTGCATACTAACCGGTTCCATCCATACGATATTAATCAAAGGTTTTATTAGTGAACATCAAAGAATAAACACAATGCTAAGATCTCTTATAAGGTACCCCCAATACTATTGTTACTTTTGTCGGAGTTTGATTTATGAGCGGCCACTGTTGTTGGGCCACTAAGGTATTGTGTTGTCAGTTTTTGTTTGGACCTGCCCGACATTGTGTAGGTACAACCCCTTAGGGTCTGCAGGGATGGCACCAGCGCTTTCGGTACTAGATCTAGCGCTATTGAGCATAACCTAGCTCCCAATTTATTAAGCAATGCTGAGTGCCAAATCTTACATATTTTATGGTAAGCAAATAGCTATTAGAATGATGATTTTTTATTTTTTCTATATTAATTGTAAATAGTCCAAGACTACAAAAATAATAAATACCTACAATTGAATAAATATTTTGAAAATATTTTTTTTAATAATTTGAAAGTTCATCAGTATTTCTAAAATTTCATGCATAATTTAGTGCTAATTACGACTGATTTTCTAGCAGTGTAGCGGTTTCTTACAGTTAATAAAGAAGTCAACACTCGTACAGGTAAAAAGTACCTCAAATAAACTTGGTTTTAGGAATGGGTTAAATAATGAAAGTAGATGAAGCGTAAGATGTTTGTCAGGATCGTCGCAGATGTAGATCCGTCGTGTCTGCCTACCTCATAGGAAATAGGTGTGATAATGTATGTATGGAATACTCGTACAAAGGTGACAGCCCTGGGGCCCAGCCTGGGATGCCTTTATTCGTGATCTCACTTTGATGCTTCTAACATACAATGGATGTGTGATGTACTGACTCAAAGTGGTTGTACAATTGGGCTGGATTTGCATGTTTGAACATTTAACAGCTTTATGTTAATTTATAAAATAAAGTCTGGATATTTGTGTTACCAAAATAAAGTCAACCTTTTGCTTGCGTAATAATTGTTTAAATAGATTTTATCTAGTTTTTTAAACTATAAAAAATACGCCCCTACCTTTAAAGTTTTAAAATAGCAAAATTTTTAAAATACCATAATTTCTCTCCCACTTAATCAAGCTATAGTACACTGAAGGAAACATACAATGATATTCCAAACATTTTTAACTTTGAAAAAAATGCATAAAATATGATTGACGTCTACACCATTCATTATAAGTAGTCTAATTTTATTATTAATTTCACATTTTTTAAACTCGTTTATTATAGTCATTCTATATTTTAGTAATAAATATAACTAGCTAACGTATTGATCAAGTAATCATTAATACTTAAAATTGTATGTATACATTGCAAAAAAGTTTATCATAACTTATACCGTTAACTAACAAAAATAAAAATATGCATCTTATAAATATGATCATTCATATATATTTAGTTTATAAAGCAGTTTAAGTATGTGTATCTAAGTTAACTCTTATTTAATGGTCTGTGCCATCAACATCGCAGGTTAGTCAAGATTTTTCCCAAAGTTAGGTTGCCTTGAAGAGTCTGCTTTAACCGATAAGGCCACGTATTGTTTTTACCAAGACAACCATGTGATCCTATATTTTTGAAATTGTTTATTTGGTGACCAATAAAGTGTTAGCTATCTATTTATGACTATCATGTCGTTGCCTTGTCAGGAATAGTGCGCGAATCGGACTCGTACACACAATAAAAAATCAACATTATCTCCAAATCAATTAAATAATATTGCGAAACTCCCAGCAATAAGACCACAACGTCAAAATATACTCATCTCGTAGCCAACCCTTTGTCCTTCGCAGCAAGTCCTTGAGCGAGTATTGTTGCTATTGTGTAACACAAAGGAGCGGCTGCGATTGAGCTCCACATGTAATTTTCATGGTTCAATCCTTACACATCCACTCTCTTCCAAATCATTACGCTCTTGGCCTTTGTGTTTGCCCTCACCGTCTGTATAAAATATATTTTGATCTTAGGCAGATCATATATGGCGGACAATACGAGACTGATTTGAAATTAAAGACAATGTGATTCGTCGATTTTTTCATGCATGGAGAATAACATCTGTCAAGGTGAACTTATCCTCATAGGGTTTGGCAGTTTTTTCAGATAGAATCCTATCTCAGATAGAGCTATATCAAATAGAGATTTGAGTGATTTTTCTAGGAAACAACCGAGTTCTATTGGTGAAAAGCAGAAAGATGTAATGTATATATCACACAATGCTGTAAAAATCACAAATAAAGTAAAAATTAAAGTTGGCTACCATACATGTAACTGAGGATTGAACGTGTATTTCAGCGAGGGGTACGTATTGTGTCAGATAAGATACCATTCCATTTTTACCGAACAATAAAAATTTAGATTTTAGAATATAAGGGTTCTATTTTCACTTATATTTTATATCTGTGCCTAACTAAATTATCTATGTTATGTATAATACCTTAATTTCTTTTCTCGACTTAGAAAATCTCTGGACACGTGTTGCTGACTACGCAGTAGCCATTTATCGCAACATATGTTGTTATTAAAATGTTACTAATTTACGAATTTACCATCTTCATAAATAAAAATATATGTTTGTCTGTATGTCCTTTATAGAATCGTAAACTATACATTTGATCACGTGATGATCTTTAGCAAAGTTGTTGTGCATGAGCCAAAGTAGGTTTCTGAGTGGCTTCACAATTGGACCCGGTAGGTGACGCTGCTGTTGGCATATCGATTGAAGCTTTTCCGGGCAGGACGACGTCTGCTGGGACAGCTAGTTAATATTATATTAATAATATACAATAATTTGTGGCTAGTATGAACAGTTGTCTTATCATATTTTTTTCTTTAACAATTCTTGACACCGTACTTATCTTTCGTGACTGGTGTTCCTATGTATATAGTTTTTGAAACTCCATAAATAAAACATAAATTAGACCCAGAGCTCATAAGCACGTAGTATGCGATTAACCTTATTCTTTATTAGATACCACATTGTAGCTTCTGTACGTACTTGATTGGCTCTTAATATTTTTTCAACACAACTAAAGTTTGCGTCATCAACACTAATGATTGCAACCGGCCGCACAATAGTCATTGTTGTGTTGTCTCTTATTTTTTTTAGTTTTATTGCTAACAAAATTTACATCGTCATTACATTTAGTTAGTGTTATTTGGATTTTAGTGTTATAACAATTACTTGTGTTTGCTTAAATTATATTGAATTGTTGTGTTTTGGATGATAAATGTATGAATGGGTTAAATATAATTGTCGTGAAGGGAGAATAATATTAATCGAATTATTAAATAGCAATATGTAGTACATATTTTAGAGTAGTTATTTTACTTTCCTAATTAGTTTTTATTATAATCCGAACTTGAAGATATACGAGTTGACAATACAAATGTTTCTTTTTTATCCATTCATAAACGTAGTCTATGCTCTTCTCGGGATGCTATAAATATATCTTAGTAAATTTCATTAAAATCCAAATGATTAATTATAAAACGAAACATATATCAAACACAACTTTCGCATTGATATATTAGTATAGATGGATGATATTTTGAATATTAGTTATTCCTCTTCCTTTTGAAATTTTGCAAGATCTTCTCTATTTATGCAACAGTAATTTCATTATGATGTTAGGTACCCACTCGAAGCCAAGTCGAGATTTAGATTGGAACTCGAGGATGATATTTGGATTGTTAGACTACCATAAGAAATGCTTATTTGGTAGCAGGCAGACCTAAAATTTGGCTGAGGGTTAGCTGAGAGTTTTATGATTTCAACTTAAGCATGGTGGTCATTTGCTTATAATCTTTAATATTTATTTTCTATAAACCGTCTTTCAGCTAATTAGGATCTGCACAATATATTTTCCTTCTATACTTCGTATACACAAATCTTCATATCATGATATCACAATCCATCCCTTCCTCGACCATCTAGGCCGTTTTCTCATTGTACATACCAATATTGACCTACCTTCTATAAAGAAGGCAAGTTCAGTAACTGCTGACACCGTGGAATTTTCCAGGGCTGATTGTTATTAAACAAAATATACCTTAGGTAATGTAGGTAAGTATTTAATACTGTCTACTTAGGCAACCGGTACAATAACGGACGCCTACTCACTTGTTCAAAGCGCTTAATGTATTCCTGACACGACTATCTTTGACAAATAAGGTGTCAAACGTGGTCTGTTTTACTGGAAATTAGTATGCATGTAATGTTTTACAAAGAACTATAAATAACACCAATTTATGGTATCTTCTTCATTTATCTATGTTATTAATCTTGAAGGTGGCGGAACCATTTTGTTAAGTACAAGAAAAAAACAACAAAAATTACTTAAGACAAAAACAAGACACTATACTCTAACAAGCACGCGACTTTGTTTCGTAGGATTTCAAATAGTTTTCTTGATTTATAAAGATATTTCAAAATGAAACACAAGGAAATTTGAGGTACCTATCTATAATTTATGTGGTAATAGGCATCTAAAATTTTCACTGAAAACTCATCATCATTCAGCAATCATAATATAGCCTACGGCATTTTTGTGTTCAAGAACAATTATTTTAAAAATAGCTTCATCAAAATCCGACGAAAAGGTTTTGAGTTAAATCCATTCAAACAGTCAGACAAAGAATTTTATATATTAGTATAAATCAGTAAGAAGTGAGTAGATAAAACAAAATTCTTAATAATCCAGCAATTGTAAGGAAATTCCACAGGACAGAGAAGTGGCATGCATTCGTTTCTGAGGCTAAAACACTGAGCTGCTGAGCCAATAAAGATACTTATGAAGTCAGTAAAAATATGGATGTAGGTCTAAGAAAAACATTCTTTTTATTTCTAACATTCGTGAAGTAATAACAAATTTCATACTCGTATATCTCAATATAATAGCTATGTTGTTTTTATATGTATATGTTTATAACGAAATTGAAGTCATAAAAGTTTCATTATAACATTGGAGATAGCTGAACAGTCGTCTGATTGAGCACTGTCTGTGGAGAGTGCGTCCGACCATCTTTGAAATTAAGGAACTTTTACACTAGATTGAATATAACAACAGAACTATTAAAAACTAAAATAACCTATAAATAATATATGTATACAATAGTAGAAACTAAATTTAAAATAAAAATCTATATTAAGGCCCGTCCAGCCCCACAAGAAAACTGTCGCTGGGCATTGTACCAAGAAGGCTGGCATTACCTCGCTGGATACAAAGGCTAATCAGCCTTCCGGTCTCCTGTTGTATCAACGAGACATTTTTTGGTTTTTTGAAATATTACAGAACTACTTGATTCTACATATATAGATCGTATCATCACGTAACATTATGTCCTGTAGACAACTAGCATTAGCGCTTAACGTAGCATAGAAAATGTATAAGAATGACATAGCTATTATTAAGCTAAGTATGATGTAATTTCCATACATTTTCTACTTTATTCGTTTAGCGCTTATGCAAGTAGACTTGCTAGGTCAAATAACGCTTGACCCTAAAATAGAAACTATTGTAAACCTCTTCATACCCTTTACCCATTAACAATTATTGTCTAAAGCCAGAAATTTGCCAGGTGGTAGGGTATTTGCCAGTCTGGCTGGCTACCATCCCCTAATATGGCAGTAGCGCATTTCAATTTTTTTCAAGGAAGCCAGTTTCATATATTATAACGTCGATGGGCATGTTTCACATCAAAACATAAACTACAATTGTAATAATATGGTTTTATTTTGTTTGCAGATAAGTAAAGAACCCGTTGACCTGATGGTAAGTGATTACTGATTATGCAATACTAGGATTAACGCGTAGAATGTGTCTATGGAATTAAAAATATCTTTACTAGAATAGAGAAGATTACTTAGATATAGTAACTGCCTACGAGTTGCAGGATATCTGATACGTTTCAAACCAAATAGTTGAAATAAAACGCAGGTGATTTAGTCATTTAACAACAATCATAAAAAAAACAATCATCAAAATGTTTCAAATAAAAAAAATAAAAATACAAATTACAATATAATTACAAGTGATACTTATCAAATAATTTGTTCTTCAAATGAAAGTAAACATTTATTTAGCAATTGAATACCTGTGGGAATAATTTGAATAAATTTATTCATAACAAATTATGCTAAGTGTTGTACTAAAACAGGTGTGGCTGGTGTATGTTATTAATAAATTATATATTTAAAATAATTTACTCGAATACCGTAATTGGTTTAGTTTCGTGATTATTTATGAGTTTTTATATTTAATTAAATTTATATTATTATATTTATGTTTACACGTAAAACATAAATAATGTATGGTTTGGCGCTTTTTACACCTTTCTTCGAAATTACTTTATTAAGAGTAATTAAGATGTTTGGTGATAAGCATTGTAGATATTTTTAATGTTATAATATATTAAGATGGCGTTATGTTTATAGTTATGCTATTTACTAAGCGAATAGTTTATTAATAAAAATTAGAGTAACATTTTTTTGTGTTTGGTATACGCTAAATGAAAGCTGAAAATCGCGTTGTGTCGGATATAATTCCGGCACAGCAATAAGCTCAGTACAAACCATGTTGGATAAAAATTCCGCGTAAAAATTCTCAAAATATCTTTTTTCCATTTTTTAGACATCAGAAAATTCTCAAGTACTACATGGTTACCCCATTTTTTTACATGACTTTAACCAACATACGAAAATAAAACGTCTGCAGCTACGATCTGCCCAATGTGAAGTGTCCATAATATTCTAAAACTGTACACAATCCAGCCATAAAATATTGGCTCCAACAATAAAACAGAAGTGGTTCGTTCTACTTCAACACTGGCGAAAGTGCTCCATATTCTAAGAAGGATGAAGTTTTTATTGCCGTACACTGTTTAATTTCTTTTAATCCAATTGATTATTATCTGTTTCTGGTTTTCATTGTGTAGGAAAGGAATAAACAAAGGTATGTGTTTGCGCAATAGTATAGGTATGTATTACATAGGTATCTCCAACAATAAGTTGGCTTTTCTTTTTAACATTTATAGCTTGGCAACTAGGCCTTTAAGCCAGTAATATCCAACGTTGCTTAGTACTGGCCACAAATACTATTTTAAATATAGAATATCGATATGTTTTTGTTATTAATCTGTAATATGTTCACGTCTTCCACATTTAAAACCTGTTATACTTGCAAACTACGTTTTAAGTGTTCTTATTTCGCGGTTTCGGCAACTTTTCAGTAGCCGTGACAAGAGCGAGCGGAAAGTGATTAAATAAAATTACTCCGCTTAAAACCGTCAAAATGCAATTTTAGTAATTGAACTAGATGTGAAAACCTAAAAAAATAATACAAATTAAACTTTTTGTTATTCTTTTTTCGTACACACATACATATTATCCAGTGCTTACCATTGGAGTAGGCAAATGCGATGTATGTTCACATCTTGTCTGAAATTTCTGATACACAACTTTTGCTTCGTCTACATTAGCCTTTTCATACATGCGCGTGTTTAAAATTTATAATTTCTATCAAAATATCTCCACGATTATAACGCCACGATACGGGACGTTATAATCATATCGAGGAGAGGTGGTTAAAATAATTAAGATGTATTAATTATGGAAACTTTTTAAATTACATTCACAATCTCAAAAGACTTTAAATAATGTTTGCTTCACTACTGTAATATACAATGGCCAGTCTCTAACAATCATAACATTAAATTGATATAACAAGAGCCTAGTCGTCTCTAGACGCCATCGAATAAATCAACCAAGAACAATGTCATTCGGAATGAATTACACCATTTTAATATGGGTCTTTTTATGAATTATTGTCTACGAGTGATCTTTATTGCCTTCGAAACACGCCGCGACATCTGTCAAAGTCTCAAAACGAATGTTATTATCAAAAACAAAGTAATTTCTTGCGAGAGAATTTTCAGCATTGTATAAAACTATAATAGTGTAGAGAAAGTATCGGTTAGTAATAAGAAAATTATCGATAATTTGTTAAGACTATTTTTCAGCCTACACCGGACTAGTATTAATCAATCTGGTTCTCGTGTATTGTAGAGTAGTGTATTCTGATAACTTATATTGAATACTGGCAAAAAGTATGCATGTCATTGTCCAGTCTAATATGTAGGTATATTTTTGCAACTCTTACATGATGCTGTTGTTAAAAAAAGTTAAAAGATTGAAAGGAAAACTACACATTAGAATTAACCGAAAGCCTCAATTAAGTGTGTACAATTATTAAAGTACCTATGATAAAGTACCTATATGAATTCACCGCATGCGGCATTTCAGTGCGCACAAATGCGAGTGTACTTAAATATTACATTATCCTCTTTGACTATATACTATACAAGTATATAATAAAAGATGATCCTATACTTTGTGTTATTTTATAATAAATTCAAGTCCCAAGTAGGTAACCTTTATATGTCATAATGATTTAGATTGATCGGTTTGTCTTTAAACCTATTTAACAAAATATCATATTGTACTTCCTCTATAACTCGATATTATTAGTCGATGTTACTAAATCTTTACTCGACATCATAATTTTACTTTTTTAAGTTTTAATTGAATCTTTTCATATTATACTTCCATTACAAAATGCTGTCTTATCGACACTTTTAAACTATCGATAATAATTTGTATATGCACATTGTTGCACTCACCTCTATTACCTCATACATTATAACAAAAATATTCTAATAATTTCGAAACGGCACACAATAGCACTAAATTATTTTTAATTTTTCCTTTTGTCTTCAAAGAGCTTTTGTCTGATATAATGTATTGTGGTCGTAAATTAACGTGATTGAATTTTATTAGACATAATGACATGTTATAAGTGGTTATTATGATATATTTTTGAAAAGAATTTGAAATGCAATAAAGAAGAAAAATTAAAAAATATATGAATCACTCTAAACTATAGTTCAAACGCTAATTATCATTTTTCTTTTATTTTAAAACATTAAGTCAATTTCGTATAGCAACTGCTCTTTGTCAAAATAGGCATTAAATAGCTACCATGGAAAAGTAATGTTATGAAATGAAGTCACCCAATATAAAAGTTATTCTGAAAAGCGCCTAAATCCTACACGATTAAATGACACCATGGCAAGAGAGAAAACAATGACTAAGTTTCATTCGCTTTTTGACGATTTATTATTTTAATAAATTAATCCATACCGGAATCATTTGCTTTTATATTTTTACTGTTTTCATTAAAAGAATAAATATGAAATAAAAAGTCAACAAATAAAAGAAGAACCTGTGACGCCATATTAGGTTTTTACTGGACTATTATTGTCATCATATCCATAACGGGTGATACATGTAAGAGCTCACGCGTACCTTACTACGCGGATCGAGAACTGTCATCGCTTCCAAAAATTCGCGTACTTACGATGTCAGGTGAAAAAGTACGGCAAGCCTAAAGTAAAATGAATATTAAATACGAATATTAGAGATGGAAGCAAATTTGCAAAATTTTCCATGGAGAAAATTTATTAAAAATCCATTTTGATTACCTCCTTTTGATTCCCTCAGAAATACGACGAATCTTGGTTGAGATTTTAGGAATGCTTTAGCTGCCTAGTACCTGTTAGTATTCTTCTTCAACAATGAAAGAGACTGCACGTTTAAATATTACTTAGTCACGGTTATAAGAATGAATCGACTGTCATGAGCGATTCCTGGCATGATAGATTACATCAATGAACTTTCCGTTATTACTATAGTCTGGGTATTTGGTATCAGAGTAGTCGTTTATATATTACCTATAACACAAGCTAACCTGTTTAATTTGGGGATATACAATGTGTGTATTTGTCTGATGATTCATTATTAATATTGTACGTACTATCGATAATGTTTGTGATAACTTTAACCCCGGAAACGAGACAGTTTCCTCGGAATTAATGCTGGAAGTTTACACGAGTGAAGCAAATTGAAAAGTACCAGAAGAAGCTAAGAATAGTACAGAAACAGCGTAACCACGCGTGTTATAATATACACAGTACACTGCAGCATAGATTAATTAAAAATAATAAAAGAGCAGCCGTAAAACCGCACCATCTCGACCGATCTGAATGAGCATTACGCGTTTAATATTCGCGTCCCACAACCAAAATAAACCATAACGTCCAACGGAAACGGCTGCTATATTATTAGAAACGACAATTCTATTATTTTTATTAGTAACATCTCAGAGATTTGTCCATAAATCTGGTGTGCGGTGTGAATGTTTCCTAGAATGTGGATTTTAACACCTAATTGCGAACGTTGTTATTATAGACTGGTGGCTGGGATTTATTATGTAATAGAAGCTCATTAACGTCAACTTTCTGGGTTCGGACCTAACCATTTCTGGAGAACTTCACACACGTCACGCTTGTTCAAGACGGATTGGTGGTAGATAATGCTACTCTTATACGTATCAATTAAGATTAATTAGCTCGATTGAAATGCACAGAACTGAAAAGTCATTATGGTATTCAATGACATTGAATGATTCAAGTTTATGTTTATATAGACCACTCTGGTTAATTCTTCAGAAATGAAAGACAGAAATGAGCCCTCTAATATCCTGTTAATCTCGATATGCAGATGTCCGTACTATAGCCATTGAACTACCACGACTAGCGATTGGTTATTGACTATTCTGAGCTCATATATCTCAAAAAATCTTGTTAGCATAAAATATGGCCTGTCCTTTTATTACAGTGAAGCTTAGTACTTAAACACAAGTAAGAACTATGTGAGATGATTATACTGCGGTAGATGTTGTGAAGCCACGCAGAAGGGGCGCGTTAAGAACTTCTATATTTGAGGCAGCCTTCACCTCCGCGATGTAACAGATGCTGTCAGCGGATCGTTTTTTTTTTATTGCTGAAACACAGCAGATAGGCCGACGGCCCAACTGTGATGGAAAGTGGTTACCGTCGCTGTCAGCCTCGAAGGAGAAACTAGAACCTGGTCACTGATGCCGGAACACAACTCATAGTTGTTATGGTGGCATAATCTAGGCCAGGGTTAGTAGCCATACAGTCGATGCCCTTCCACCAGGCTGGGATTGTTTTGTTGCCTCTTGCAACAGGCCGTCCGGCCACAGGCGTGAGTATCCATTGTCCTTTCCTGCACGGAGGAACCCTGCATCGTCTACAGTGCATATAATCCGAGTGTCAAACTCCGATTGCGTTCGGAGCTTACCTACCCTTTCTTCTACTTTTTGCGTCTTCGACATCCCTTAATGTTAGTCCTTTGGTACGTACATTGCATCTTTCAGAACGTCAAGATAGCTTTCATTAAGCCTACTCCTTCTACCGAGTGTAATGGTTCCTGGCGGATGTGGTATGTGACAAGACAGTGGTTTCCCACATAACTAGACGATCTCCGTAAGACATGGCCGTACTACAGTAGGTGACTTTACAGAATTTCTAATACGTCAGAGACATAATGCCTGCCGATGATGCAGGAGTTTCTAACCAGATGATTTTACAGGGAAAATTATCTTGGTTAGATTGATGATTCCCTATAAATGCGGTTTGACCTACGAAATGTCGGCGTAACGTCGAGAAAGAGCTTTACACGGAGGATATGTTATAATGAAGCAATAAAATCTAACAAACAAATACCGAGTAAGCGATGTTCATGAAACATCCAGTTGTTTGATACAAGTCGCTGAAGGACGTGGCAAACAAATGTGCAGACCCAAACTCCACGCTTTATTAATCAGATACACAATTTTGTTCATTGTTTCATAATAATACATTAATTTTGTCAACAGCCGCCATGGCTGGCCGCCGCACGACGATATTAGAACTTCCGTTCGTATTACAACAAAATGTCTTCGAGATTCAATAAATCTAATTCCCAACTGACATAGCAACAGCCGTTTTAAAATCTAACAGGAAATTTAAACGACGCAAATGTCTTGTTGTAGCCGATTTCAAACAATGTCTCGCAGAGAGGGTTGCCAGAGGCTTGCGATCTCCACGACTATTTAGCAATTAGGACTCGCTATGGAGAAAATCCCAATATTTGTGATTCAGTATTTTTGATGCATGCATTTGACTAATTTATGATTTATTTACGCTTTTGAACTTGAAGTTCATAAAAATAAAATTAGAAACAAACTTTGACATCTAATATTCATTATAGTTGTTCTAACAAAAATAAAACAATCTTCAAAGACTAATGCCACTGAGAGTTATAAAAATAAAATACAATAATAAAAAATCTTCATCAATACAATACGTGCAATTGTCTATACTAATGGAACTAACAAAAATATATTATGTAGACGTTCAACATTGTTTAACTTTCAGTTTTTATAACACTTTTGGCCAAATAATATTCGAGAAATATATATATATTACTTACTCAATATTTTAGTTAAACACACTTATATTTTCAAGCAAATCGTTTGTGCACAATTTCTATAGACAACATATACTTTAAGATCGATTTCAGTTGTTAAAAATATTAGGAAAAACGCTTTTGATATAATTGGGAATTAAGTCAACGCTTTAATCCATGTTCCAGTACATATTCAGACGTAAGCTCACCTTTGCAATTATAAGAAGTTAAATAGATTATCACGCTACCTTACAACTATCAAATAATCTTTCAAAGGTCGGATTATCATTATAAGTATCGATTTCTATGTGAGTGAGGGGCTTTAAAAGCATAATTTATTATTTGAATCTGGAAACACTACTCGCAGGCCAAGCGCCGGTTTCTCACACATGCAAAAGCAAAAACAGAGTGAGACAAAAAACAAAAAGTACACGTGCATTCGAAATCGAAGCAAAAAAGGTCAACAATATGCCTAATCTACAATCCATGTCACAGGCTAAAGGTTACGGAAGGTTGTCGCAAAAAAACACCATCACAAAACATTCTATGTTCCAGCGAAATCGACCGTATGCGAAAACATCATCAACACAGTTTTAGTCTTAAAACAAACAAAATAGAGTTCAAATTTGCATTACAATAACACTAACATTCTGAGCGGCATTGTTCGTACCTTAGGGAGTAGTGACAACAGATTTTTGTCTTTTTTCAGCTTATTTCACATGTGGCATCGCAATCCTGGACGATATGTGACACATGTGTCGGTTTTAGGTTACTTCACAATAATGACTGCTCTTCAAAGATTCTCATATCTGAAGATACCATTACGTTAGGCTGGTTTCGGACGCGTGGTGTCAACGCACCTTTGGCTTTGATCTTTACCTTTTAAGAGTTTTTAGTGGAATACGATATTAAGCTTTCATTATATCAATCAACAGGTGAACTATGTTCTTCTTGATAACTAGTGAATAGTGGCTTTGAATATTCTTTATTAGTTTAAAAAATAATAGATAGGTATGACGGCTATCAGGTCACTAAATTAAAGATTTATATATTTGTTTTATTTATTTATTAAAAAAACCGACAGCGCATATTAAGATAGATAACAGTATATTGTACACCGATATAAACATGATATAAAGACTAATGGCCTTACTTATAAACAATTGTTAATTTTAAGTAAATGTTCAGAAACTGATTAGTGAAAATCTTACTCATAAACTCCTCTTTAGTCGAATATTTTGAGTACAACCTGCGTTAATCATTCAGATTCGTTTAGCTGTGCTCCTCTTAGGTAGACAACAAATAATACACGTTTATAAGTGAAAAAAAAGATATTCATTGATTAGGGACTGATTCTCTTACTTAAGAGATGCCTAGTCGTTTCTTAACGAGATTATTATAAGTAAGGCCGTAAAATTATATCTAGTTTTGTACAAAGGGCGTCTTATCGCTAAAAAGCGATCTCTTGCAGACAACCCCAGGAATGAATTGAGATGATAATGGCGATGGTGTTATAATATTAATTATTAATAATACAAAAGAACTTGAAATGTAGGGCTCATAAGAGGTTTTTCTATCAAGTTAATCGTGGGCAAACGAGCGAACTAAATTGTATAAAAATGCAATACATATATACATAAGTTAATAAGTGACATAACATACATACATACAAACAAAAACATATGCATACAGAGATATCTAAATAAAATACATTGATAGATACATGTAAAAATATACCTAATATACAATAACATTTAAATACAAAAAAATATTAATATTAATTAAACATATTACATACACTTATTTTTTATGTGATCTGTTCCAATAATTGATTTGAAGATTAATGTTTTGAATACAGGCTAAGTTGGTTTTATTTAATATATATTCGGTAGACATTATATATCCGTAAGCTAAGTAAGTTACGGCCCAGACACCTAGACCATAGAAACAAATAACGCCGAGTTCGTTTACAAAATTGTCCATATCAGGAATCGAAACTGTAGTCCCTGTAGCAGTTAGGTAGCCCGTGAATAGCTGACTCCCCTCCACCACAGAGGCCGTCAGATGATCTTTTCTGAAAATACTCATTTTGATTGCATCTATTAAACACTGTGTTTTCAAAATAAAAGGAAAACAAGTGTAATAAATGTACGCATTTACGCTTTTCTGTATTCTTCTACATAAATTTTATATCATTTTTAACTTCGATGACTTTTTTGACTTCCTAGGCTCAGTATTCTATTTATAGTCAGTCTAATGGGATTATAGGTAAAATACAATGTAAGATTTTACGTTAGTTCTTTTTTAATTTATTAATACATTATCAAATATTTTCTTAAGTTTTCGCGACTTGTACACATAATAAAACTACGTTTTAACGGTTTTAAGTTTTCTGCGTGCAACGAAACAAACCAACTTGACTGATAATTTCTTTTATTTTTTCCTTCCACTCATTTTAATATTATATAAAAAATTTTAGAACTAGGCATGTTTGCTGAAGAGTTTCTTGCGCCGCTTCTTCTCTTCAAGCCACAACATGTTGTGAAGCGGTGGTAAATTAGATTAGGCTCCCATAGAGTAAATAATATCCATAAACAAAATTAAAACTAAATAATTAAAATGAACAAGTTGGCGGTAGGCTGAATAAAAACTTTGACAATACACGTTCGACAAATGTCATCTTTGTCTTCCGTGACCACGGCAACTGAAAAGCGGCCGAAACGTCGGATAAACCTAAATAAAATAAATTACCGCGCTTAAAACCGTTAAAACGTAGTTTTATTATGAATACATTATCAATTTCTTAAGTATCGTCCTTCGCTTGAAGTGTGATGATGATTGATAAAATGTTAAATAAAAAAATATACTAAGTTTCCCTATTGTATTATGAAACTTGGCAACTATCTTCAATAAAAAGAAACTAAAAATATCTCTTATATAATACATAAAACGCATCTAAAATATAGTAAGTATTATCACCCAATATTTTACGACGATCCAAACAAAACCTATAAATCGTACTGCAACTTACAGTAATACTATACCGGATCGCTACTGAAATGGATCCACCCAATAAATCCCCAAAGGCCATAAATAGGACTATAAAAATTATTTTACGATACATCCAGCGAGATACATTAAGACAATGTTACCATTTCACAATGGCCACATTATGGACTAATTGATTCGACCACAATGCGCTTTATGTGCCCACTCGTTGCCACAAAGATATTATTGTCTATGCCGCGGCAGGCGTCTGGTAACACTTGACCAGAGACAAAATGGCTTTGTAATGTTTTACTGAAAGGCGCCATCGGTAATTCAATATGGCTGACGATTGGGGCTTCATTTTTGAATTTGGAATTTTGGCAGTTGAAGCCTCTTTTATTTTTCTTTAAATGTTGCGTGGCTCTTGAATACTTGTTTTTGGTCCTCTTACAAAAAATAAATTCAACAAGGATTTTAGAACTTACTAGCTTGAAGTCATGATGCAACGAATTTTATGCAGTAGGTTGATTATTTACCTGAAATATAAAAGAAAACCTATATGTAAAAATATTGTAAATAGAAAATAATATTTCTTTACTCTTTATCAAAATTTAATATTGATTTGGCAATACTTAATTATTAGAAATAAAATATTATTCATTAAATTGGAAAGTATGATAATTATTTACAAAAAATATATTTAATGTATGTAGCTCAAAACGATTTAATTATTTAATCAATTGTAGATATATTAAAACACCCTTTTAAATATGTCATATTCAAACAATATCATGACTTATACGATATTTTTATTAAATATAACTAATTCATTTATTGTAAAGCAACATCATACATCAATCTCCATTCCAAAACAGTACATGCAAATAAATATGTTCATACAAATTTATCTTGTAAAACTGTTTATTGACCCCAAATTTTTTACCAAAAAGAACACCTATGTCGTCGACAATTCGATTGTAAAATTGTAAATCGATATTGGACAAATCGCAAAAACTGACAACAATCTAATAAAGAAAATTAATTACACAAAAAGCGCCCACATCTGTAGTTCGACCAAAAAAATTGCAAAGGGACTCAATGGGGAAATTTGATATTTACTTTTTACTTTTACTGGCCTGCGCCCATGTGTGTTAATGCAGTGCATGTGTTTCATTCATCAATCAACAAGGAAGGGAGCCGTCTATGAAATGTTTTAATGATTTAAGAAAGTAAACATGTTCTTAATGGACTTTTTCTCAAAAATATAGTAGTGATTTATATAACATTATTTTCTTAAGCCGCGTACTCATTTGCGAGCCGTAAGTGTAACGTTACTGTATCCACTCCAGCCGAGGCTCATCGCGAGCGGCGCGCCGTGTGCCGCTTGCCACGAGCTCGCAAGCCATATTTTGGTTACAGTAACTGCAACGGTTACGGTTACAACTCGCAAGTGAGTACGCGGGTTTAGGTACTTAGTTAGGTTTTTGACTATTAGACATAATTGAAACTGCGTTTTTATACTTAAAGCGCGCTTAGTAACCGTTTTAAGTAAGCTCATCGTCCCCCTGGTGTTGGTCCTCCCATATATAGGGAACCGTATCCTCAACCAACCAAGGAACAGTGGCCTCGTTGGTCCAAGGCGGATTGGTGGTTTTATTGGCTAACTTATAATGCCAATTCCTAAACAATGTTTTCCTTGACCGTCAGCGCGAGATAATTGAAACAATATGTATATTATTACATCAGAAAATTGAATAAGCAGTTCATGCATTCCGGTCAGGATTCAAACATGTCATTCCAGAAATGTAAGAGTGAGTTAATTGCGTATTTTCATGTTTATTTGTTATTGCGTGAAGAAAATTATCAATTACCTACCAATATTAATTACATTTAAGATAGATATATTACACAGAAATTAGAGACCTGACATTAAGGGTAAAAATCTAAAGTAAAGGGTACCAAGGAATATCGATAAGGCCTTAGTTATAAAATAAATATTTGAAAGAAAAAACATGTTTATATTAAATATCATGCCACAAATAAATAAAATGTAATGAATCATTGTATTATTGAATATATATAAATCATGTATAAGCTATTTGTAAATATGTTACCAATATCAAAAGAAGATTCTTATTAATGTAAGAAATTAAATAATCACTTTTAAGATAAATAACACAATTTCGAAGTGGCGACTCTCATTCAGATTACTCTTGTATCATGTAAGACAAGTTCGACTTCTCTTACAATATACAATGCTTACGGATATGAAATGTGCCTGTATTTTTAGATTGGCTTTTGTTTAATATAATTATCCTTCATTGAGTAATGAGTCTGGTTTGGATTTTATTGAATGAGTATTGTGATGATTCTTGCCCTTTAGAATTGTTGGTACAAATAATAGGAACCTTTAATTACATTCCTATTTAGTAATTTGCCTCAGTACTTTGAATTTGTCAGCAATAAACACACCCTCTCCCTACTTCCTTGAGAGCAGATATTAACAGTAGTAATCACCTCAAATAATTGTTTAATAGAAATATAACTAAATATGTACATTGCTCCAAGTATCATGTGTTAACGGTGATGGAAACATGGTGATGAACTTGTATATTAAAATAAACGATAATACTAGTCAATCTGCCTTGGTCATGTGAGGGAGGGATGCCGTCTGTTTCTTCAAATATGAACAAACCTAAGACCAGCAGTACCTTTAAGGGCCTGTCATGGAAAGGCAGTCTGTCAAAATTAACAGAGGGTGACTTTCTATGACACACAATGCAACAACTTTTGCTGAGGTGTAACTGAATATAATTATTTAAAATGAAAGCTATGCTCAAATGATTCTGTCCATAACAGTCACAATGCTGGGTCTTGAAATCAATCTCCTACAAGCAACAATTCCATTTATCTAATGTGGATTACATTACAATCATAACCAAATAAATAAGATTATATCCGCATTTCAAATTATGGGGACAATATAACAACAGATTTGCAACTCTCTATAGATGTACCAAAACACAGATGCATTTGGCGGAGATTAACGGAAGTCCCAACACATGGATATACATAAACGAACTACGATCATAAGATGGTACATTTTATTCGTAAAATTACTTCGAAAGTTTGGGTTGCTACGATATTAAATCGAATTACAACATAGAATTTAAATAATGTTTCTACAGTTACACTTAACGATTGCAATGTTAGAGTGAATCTCTGAAGTCACAAGAATGCAGAGAGGTACTTTGAAGGTAAAATGTCAGTTGTAAGTGAAGATATAAATACAAAAGACTGAAATATACCGGATCTTTAGGTTTTGATAGGTACCTCATAAAACTATACTTGATTCAATGTATATAATTATCTTCATGGGCTAGGGTTAGGAACACTTTTGTGTTTAATTGTTTGAGCTGGACTTTTTCCTTTTTGTAAATACTTATCACAACATGCTTCTTTGTTGTACACTATTCCATTCTGCAAAATCATCAATCACACCATTTCGTTCGTTGGCGTTCAATTGAACTGTCTTCTATAATTTGTCTGTCCGAATTAAACATATATTCTATTCATTATTGAACAAATATTATTCAATTTCTTTATGGGGTTTAAATTAAAAAATGGTAACCCTAACTATCGCTCACTTTTATAATGATAATAAAGAGTTTTTATGAGTTCATGCATCGAACTATATTTGTATATCAAAAATATTAACAGGATGCACAGGACTGGCCTTTGTAAGAACAATGTGGAACCGTGTTTGCTTTTATAGATCGACTTTTGTCGTAAATTTCGTTTTAGTTTATTATAATCCATTCATAGCTTCCATTCATGGACCGAAATAGATGATATTTTATGTTTGTTGCTTAGTTTTACTTTCAATTTTGTTTTTGTTTCACTGTTACACATAAATGAATATTATTTCTTTATTATTCAACATTCTAGCATGGCTGGTGGTTTAGCATTGGCCTTGGCAATCTTATTACATAAATCTACACCTGTGTGACTAGACCAGCACTGGAACATGATATGGTAACACCTATCAATTTTAATTGGATGCTTCTTTCTTACTCTAGGTACATAGTTTTGAATGTATTTATCATATACCAATCAAACAATAGATAAGTACCCCATCTGCTTTTTTAAAATATAATTAATACAATTTTTGCCAAATTTTATCCATATAGATGCAATAGTTTTTGATGAAGTTTCCAAAAAAAGGATTATGATATACATAAACAGACGGGAAGATGGAGGTACCTGACGAATGCATAACTGTTCCGCTTATGCAAAAATGGATACAGAAAACTTAAAAGAGGATGACGAGATGGAAATTCACAAAGCAAAAGTAGACTCCGAAGCCAGTTATTATCACAACAATCCACTTATTATTCAGTGCTCTAATGTTTCAACTACACCTGGAATAAAAATAGTGTTTGCGTTACTAACATTATGGTGTAACCAAGTATTAGTGCGTCATTTGAAATACGACTTGTTAATAACATTGACAGATATCTCATGTATTTTCACTGATCTAGCTAATCGTTGACAAGTTATATTTTAACACGAGATAAGTAAGTCTCATTAACAGTCGCTAACACTGAGTCAGGTAGGGCAGGGTACCAAAAATATCAACTCTATTAAAATTGTAGTCAATTACAGAACAACTAAAATAAAAGAGCCATACAACCACAGATCTTAATAAGACCACACTGGATCGATTCTCTCAACCGTTTGGACAATGATTGATGTGATTTCCTACGATTTGAAAGAACGGAGACAGTTGAAAGTAAACACGTTACAATCGGGACATCTGTTTGTTTGTACAAAGGAAAAATGGCTGGCGGAACAAAAATCGATTGAATTATTGCTCCGATATTGTAATAGGATTGATTTAGAATAAGCTGTTTGTGTCTCTTTTTACGTATAGATCTAAAAGAGTAGTCAGTTGCAAGATGTTATTGAATCTTTAGATACATTATTACTCCTTTAAATTTTCATAATTAAATATCTAAAACAGGAATTTCTATAACTTCGTGATATTGGACTGTCTTTGTATGATAAGATAAATAACTGGGAGAAAATATATTAGCTATATGTAAATCAGTTCAGAATAATAAATGTAATAATGTTGTTCAAAATTGAGAAAAGAATAAGATTTAGACAGAAAAAGGGTTTGTTTACAATTTAGGGATAAAAAGTGCATATAATTGATTGACTGTGATATTGTTAGATAACATCATCAATTCTCTTGGTAAGTTTTAAAATTTCATGGTGACTTTTTAAATATTAAATCAAGTGGATTATGCTCATCTAAATTTATAATAATAAAATAAGTTTCAACAAGAATGTTGAAGCTATACTTCAATTAATGAATTAATTGCTTAGTTTCGCATATACAATTTTAATAGAGTCTAACATACACCATAATAAAAATACATATAGGCATATATTCAAATATTGGTATCTATAGATTGGAATATTGGCTCAAATATCAACCAATACTCCAATATTCAAATCATCAAATCAAACAACACAAAATCCGTTCCCAGAGAAAACAACACGAAACGGGAGCACGTGTGCCAGTGACGTCTTGTTGTGGAATAATGGGCATTTCCTCCAGACCAAGGGCTGAGTCCTATGACAATTGTACAGGAAACCCTTTATTGTACGATCCTGTTGAGGTAAGAGACGGCACGTATGTGTAATGCGCATTATAGGGTGCTTTTGAACGATATCGAAGTTTTGGTAGCAAAGTATTGACATACAATTTGATTCGAAGGTCATCGCTTTTAATTTTGTGAATACTAGAAGGGATATATATCGCCATGGGTTTTTAAGATGATTGTCTAAGGCAGATTGACTAGTTTCACAAATCAATAGTATGTTAATATAAGTTATATTAGTATTACTAGTCTCCGTCAAACTTGACATATTCTTCAGATTAGCTGGACTGCATAATACTGTTGCTAAATTACCTAAGTGTCTAAAAAAAGTTTATTAAGCCATAAGTTGCTAATCAGTAGAGATTATTGTCACGAATTAAAATACGTATATACTATGGTATTCTGATAGATTGTCGGACTTCCATAAAACAGCTGTTTCATTCAGTTATTGCTTTCAATAGTACGCACGCACCGAGTTTACCATCTGAATATAACAGTATTAAGCTGTGACATATTGTTTATTATAACATTATAACACACATACATAGATGTTCTCACACCTTTTTCCATGGAGGTAGGCAAAGACGATGAATCTTCACTTGACACGATTCTAACAAACAACTTTCGCTTCATCTACTATCTTAAGCTCTTCATGCCCGTCTATTTGAGGTGTTGAAACCTGACCTTTCTTTAAATCTTCTGCTTTCTGATCATGGTGTGTATGACGCAGTCTACAGCTATCACCTCTACCATTCACGATGCTACTTGTTTTGTGTTTCCACTTTCATCCTTTCTCACTACATGATTAAACTACCTTAACATTCCATGAAACTATGTACCTCAGTATAATTATTTACAGCATTAAAATATCGTTGAAGGAAACAATTTGCTAGTAAAACTTCAATAAAATATTGTACTAAATTCAACAGACAATTCCGGATACCCTGTAAGTGTGAGTGACAATAGCACTTCCTCCACACTCCCCACAATAATTGTAATGTAATTGCACAATACAACACGTGCTATACAAACAGAAGGGTTCTATGCTAACAATGCTTGAGTGCTAAAAGGTGCTTTCTGTACTTGTACTTCTATATCTGTAGACCGAGTTATGAGATTTTGTCTTTTTTTGCTTACATTTAATTTAATGAATAAAATTAGGCTTAACATAATATTGCAAATAGAAGTGATTGTAAACATCGTTACAGTAGTTAGTCATAGGTAGACTTGCGTCTTGCGTCATCAGCCATTCGCAGTCCACTGCTGGACGTGCCCTCCCGAGACGGCGCTCTGATTTCCTCATTCAGCGCCTACTGGCGATCTTGTACGGGTCGTCGGTCCATCGGGCTGGAGGGCGTCCGACACTACGTTCGTTTACCGAGACGCAGTCTCCACTCCGAGACTCGTCTGCTCCATCAGCCATCGGTCCTACGGAAGACGTGACCGGCCCACTGTCACTTCAACTTGCTAACATATAGGTAGACTCTTTTAAATTTAATTATTAATTACGATGTGAGTTATGAAGGCATGTATTATATAAATACCATTATATTTTTACATCCAAGTAAGGAAGCAGCAAGACTTGCGTGTGTGGAGTTATGCAGAAGGACCGCGTCAGGAATTCCCGCATCTACGGTAGTCATCACGTCCATGATATAGCAGACAAATTGTAAGAGAGTTTCTTACACTGGTACGGCCACATTTTACGGAGATCGACTAGTTACATGGAACGTCTAGGTCTCCCGCCTTCTACAGGTTCCGGTTGAAGGAGTAAGACCCAAGAAACGTTTGCTTGAAGTTGTGAAGGATGACATGCATACCAATGGCCTACGCAATCCTACACAAGGATGCCAAAGACCCCGTGAATTGGATAAGAAAAAGTACGAAAGCGGACCCTGGGTTTTCCTCTGAACGGGATTGAATGCTCGGATGATTATAATGATTTTCATTTATGCAATCTTAGAATGCTATTAGCGGTAACAGATCCTTGAATGGATGAAATACATAATGATTATCTGACACAATAAATATTCGCCTAAAATTTATTCAAATTATTCTAATCTTGATCGCAGCTGAGAAAACCGCATCAAACTTATAGCTTAAATAAATAAATATATTATAAATTTTTAAAATCTTTGATTAGAAAAAAATATTATGGAATGGATGGAATAATAATAATAACTTGTTTAGTTGTTCTGAATCAATCAAAAACTTTAAATTAGATTTAAATAGAGCTTGATCTATCTTGATATATGATCAAAATTTTAAACTTTTCTTAAAATTATTTGTGTATAACGTTAATCACTTATAACTTGCTCCCATTAAATAACAGCTCTCCCTTTAAGACAACTCAATGAAAGAAGCGGAAGGTTGTCTTCAGATCAACAAGTCGGTCAGCGAAGGGTTCGGAACCAAGGGGACAATCGTAGACAAATACCATTGTTTAGGAACCAATGGGGTTTATTTGGCATGAAAATTGGACTGAATTGGTTTATGCAGGGGTCGCTAATTTGCTTTGTGATAAAAATACTTAAAAATATTAAAGTGTTTTGACTTGCAAACGCAATAATAGAATTGAATACAAAATCAAGCTACTTATTTTAGTCTTTCTGCCTGTGTATGTATGCCTCAGTTTTTTCTCAGAAACTATTGGATCTATACGAATTACATTTATCAGGATTGTGTAGTCATGTAGTCTATATGGCACTCATAATAATGTAGTAAAATCGCAATACGAATTCAAAAAAATGCGTATTAAATTAAGTGCGTAGGATGAACTCTTAAAGGTAAAGTACCTATACAAACATGACCAAAGCATCCAAAGTTTAGTAGAAAAGTACCGTACGCGATCACAAAGAAAACTCGTCAAATGTTAAAACAAAAAAATCAATAAATCGTCTGAATAGTTCAGTATAATTGTTTTTGAATCACAACTCATTCTTTAGTGGGGTACATTATGTCTATCCACCTGCAATTACCACGTACCTTCTAAGTCCATAAACACGTGTAAGTCAATTCACAAAGCTTGGGTACAGGACAAAGGGGACAAAGCACCAGAATTCCATTCAACAAACGCGGAGGGTAAAAGACAATCATTTGAAGAACTCCCACATTCGCGACTACCTCCCAATAGGTACTATGGAAATTACCAAGTACGACACCGATAAAGTACTTCTTTCTTCAGGAATTTGGCGCCAGGTTTCGGCACCAAATTGTTCTGGAAGGATTCTTCAATAATAAAAAAGTAATTTTTAGTTCACGAGCAGTATATGTGAGACTTCAAAAAATATGAATTTTCGCATTTTATATCTTTTGTCTTTACTCTAGTTATTTTGAACTTTATTCGTAATAATTTAATCTAAATTACACTTTACAGCACTAACATATAGTTTAAAATTCTATGCACTGTTTACGCACAACTTCCTTTCATCTACGTATATAAGAATATCTGCCTTAATTCTATATCAATAGAGCAAAAAATCATTTGAAATCTCTCAATTTTTATTTAAATTACAAATTAATATCACAACAAAAAAATTAATACAAAACGTGTAAAGAGAAATATGAATTATTTTGAATAAAATAAGGTTGAATTTTGTACTTATCTCTTTTTAGTGTAGCTTTTTCGTTTCATTGAGTTTCACACCACAACGATTCCAAACAAGTTTCACTTCAAAATTTAATTTTTAATTGTCAAATATTAATTAAATAGGTTATTTTCAAAAAACTGACCAATATTATTTGAATTGAATATTATTTTATTAGTCATATAAATAAACCATTTGGATTTTTGAAACATGAAACACTGAAACAACATCCTGGGCGTGGGGGTATGTATCCTTTTTAACTTTTAGATGACTATATTAATGTTATATTATTATTCACTAATATAGAAAAATTAACATTACGTAATAGTAAATCCTTGAACTCGAAATGTCGAAATTCTCCAAGTATCACTTTATTCAGCGAATTAGTACAAGATACAAGTATAGCAATACAAAAAAGGGCGCAAAATACGAAAATTCCATTCAATAATACAAGGGCGTTATTCCTATTTCAAACACATGTTATTCACAATGGGACGAACAAAGCTTCGCACGACGAGACGTGTCGGGAATTAAGAAAAAAACTGAGGGCAAATTTAGGGTGGTGGCAACCCTGTCGAGTTAGATCAACCCCTTGTCACAATGCTAACGGTGTACGTGATCGACCTACTTAATTTTGTCGCGTATTATAAAGAAATTTATCTTCTCAATTGTATGGGTGGTAACGGAAAGTATCGTAATCACAGCTTTTCACTTTCTTCTGTATGAAGGACATTTCTCTGCGTTAGGTATGAAAAACTGTGCGGAGAATTATGGAAAATTTGTCATATAATGAGAGATGAGAATTTTACTAAAACGAATGTTAGCCTACCAGATCCTTTATTGAAATATAAGATCCATTTTTAATATATTTTACGAGCTCTTGTCACTACCGGGACCCCAGCCATTTTAGGGCCAAATAGACTGTGTCGCGACGATAGCAAGAAACCGGACGGGACGTCTTTGGTTCAATGGAAGATGGACGACCATTAATTTGAGACGCAACGTGCGTTGAAACTTTGACAGCGTCCCATCTTCCCGATACGGCTGTGGAAGCTGGTGCAGCTGCCGCCCGACAAGAGGACCTAAAACGCCGCAAATTTACATCCGTTGGTAATGGATACATGCTTGCGGATTTTGGTATCGAAACTCTCGGGCCATGGGGTCCTTCTGGACCATATGTCCCTGGCCAGGAATCAACCTGAAGTTATTAGAATGAAACTCGAGTGTCTCAACCCATAAAATACCACAGTTTATATATATAAAATAAATATAAAATTTAATATGAAATCGATATTTATTTACATGTTTCTAAAAAAGTACACGTTCAATCCTAATAATGCCAATTAATGTTTGGTCAACTATTAGTTTTAGCTCTGCCATAACTTACTATTAATTAAAAATCTGATTATGGAAAAATAATGATTATAAGATATAATCTTTGTGAATATATAATTCATCTTACCGTAATAAAACATTTTTTACGTGAAGTTAATTTATTTTTAATTGAACGAAAATCAATGTCATAAACTTTTATATCTAAGTTACAAATACCTAAACTTAATTAATATAGAAATAGTATAAGATACTACTAGAGATCGTTTATGATTTCGCTTGGGGAAATTTTGTAGTTGTATATGAAAACTCATTTCTAGAATGTTTATTCTAGAAATTAGTTACCCACCTGACCCTGATCTTTTATCCATTCGCGTTAACCAAATTTGTAGGTTTTTATCTCGATATACCATGATCAGGTCATCCCGAATACTACGCAGGAGGAACATAAAAAAATCCAGATGACATATTGTTACGAGCTACATAGGACTCGAATTAAAATGCCGTTGGAATTTCTATAGAATTTATTAGAACTATACAAACACGTATAAAACAGGTATAAATATGACTAGACACTACTAGTACAAACTTCACGCAAAGTCTACGTCTTGCTAGTATCGTAACCCTCGCTTGACTGCCTTACCCCTCCGTTCGGGCATTGTTTTATACTCACTATACAATACAAAAATCGACCGCGTGGACTAGGGTTTCCGAGAAACCGTAATCTGCACACCCGGTTAATTATTCCTGCGAAAGGCCAACAAATTCGAAACCAATAACAATAGGGTATTGTCTAAATGCAAATTTTAAACACGAAGTAAACAAAAGAAGTCCGAATGCGGGAAGGATAATAAACCAAGTGCGCATTTCTTTGTCGTTATGTAACAAAATATTTTATTAATTAACATAATAATAATAAACTCCATGAATATAATTATGCGAACTTTGCAGTTTATGCGAGATACGCACGCTGTTAAAAAATAAACAATTTGAAATTCTAAAATCAAATATTTTTAAGTTTATAAAGACTGCATTAATTAAATATAATATATTTTGTTACGATATATTTTAAATATGGTAACAATACCGGTATAATTCGTTTAGAAAGAACGTTTAAAACAATATCATAATTTTAAAATTGGAACTGATTTATGAATAATAAAGATAGAACAAAAGCTAAAAATTAACCATAGACGATAAAAGAACCTGTACTCTATGATACAGAAAAATAATAATACAGAACAAACAAACAATTATTTATTTAAAACTGTAGAATATATTTTGGATAATAAAGTGATGTTTTTTGATTTGTAAGCAAATGTTGGCTTCGACACGGTCGTTAATATTAATGTATTGAATTTTTAAATGTTAAAGCTTTATTATAATATTTTACGACCGACTTCATGGGAATGTATCAAACCAATCTTACGTAAAAATATATATTACTTACTTATTTAAAATAAGAATAAACAGATATTTTGGTGTCAGCTTGAAGGGTTAATTTTGCTGATAGTTTTATCTTCAAAAATATATTGTGAACATACTACCGGAAAAATAATTAACAGTAGTTGTAGGGTTTTGATTCATTAATAAACTAAAACGTGTTTTAGTTAATGATCTGATTTACTTATTTATTAAAATGCGCCTATTCGTACTAGCAGAAGAAATTGTTTCACGTCAGTCAAAGACCTAAACTTGGCTGAAGAGTTTCCCTGAAAAATATTCTAAAACGCGCTTAACCATGATATCTTGACACTGGCTAAATACACAAATCGAGCGAAGCGAGGTTAAAAGAGAAGAAACATATTTTATATAACAACAGGTAAAGAAAATATACTAAAAGCATTACAAACCGCATCATTAATAAATACGTCGACAAATTCCCGAAACTAGATATTAAACATCGCATCAAACCAATTGTTTTTAATAAATATTATTTCTGTTATTAACCAACAGGAAACAGTATTTATTATTTATATAAAACAGTACCCGCAATGAAAACAGTCGTAAATCCAATCGAATATAAACCCTAACATACGGGCCGGATGCGATGGGTATTAAAAAATTGAAACTATTTAACCAAACATACTCAACTACCTAATGCATACGAGTCTGGTTCTATGAAACCTGAAGTCGTAGACCATAAGTTTTTTATTGCAGGAGTTCAGCAGACAGGCAGACGGCTCACTTAATGGGAAGCGGTTACCATCGCCTATGGACATTTGCAACATCAAAGGTGCTACAAATGCGCTGCTGCTCTCTTAAGGGAGACTGCACCTGATCACTAATGCCGGAACACAACTCAAGGTTGTTATGGCGACATACTTAAGACCAGGAGTAGTAGCCATCCAATCGGGCAAATACCCTACCACCTGGCTGCAGGTTGTTTTGTCGCCTCTTACGACAGGCCGCCCGGCCGTAGAAAATTGTATACTTTCTCCGTTCCTACACGGATAAAATATTATTATATTGGGTACTTACATGCTAATAAAAAAATAGTGTCGGCACAGTGTCTTTACCTTCCGTACTCCTCCATTGTTAGATTTATTTATTTTATTTTCTAATTAAAAAAAATGGGTCGTTTTATTCTTTCGCCTAAAGGAAGGATTAAAAATAAGCGTTGTGTCGGATATAATTCAGGCACGGCACTATGCCGAGTGCAAACCTTGTTTGCTGAAAATGCAGCGTACAAATACTCAAAATATATGTATATAATAATATATTAATTTTTCATATTAGTTCCTTTTTCATTCTTTATTTTTTTTATTTGGGTTTATGGCCTGGGTGTTAAGACTTTAAATAAGATCTTAGATTACAATATAGCTTCTTCATTTCCTTAGCCTAAGTATAGCTCAGCTGAATTGTAGATTATCAATTGACGCTATTTAACGGAATTCTCGTGACAACTCGAAAGGCCACATTTGACTACATAGTTCACATTTCTCATAAAATACATAATTACTACTTTAAACCCATCAACATACTACAACTGTTGTTAATTTCAAAACTGCAGCTGTAACTGCATTCAAAATAAAACTGCAGAGTACAACGTCCCCTTTCAATCTATTCCCACAAGAAAACTCCTCATCCTTCACATACCATACATACATCTTGATTACCTTTATACTAACTATTATATTCGTAATCTTCAAGTTTAGCATACTTTTTCATGTTACGTTAATTTTCATTACATGCTATTCAATTAGTATGGGCACAGTAGTTACAAATGCTCAGTGAAAAACATAACTGAACATTTTCAAAAGACTAAACTAGATGGCGTTACACGTCATTCTTTACTGACTTATTATCAGTTAGTCATTATTATTATCCAGCTTTAGTAAATAAGAATAGTTTGAGAGTGACAAACTGCCACTGACCTAGTGTGGAGGATATAATAATGGGAATATAAAAAAGGCGGGATTTAAATAATGTTTCACAAAATTATAGTAATGAATTAAAACATCCAGACCATAGTAAACTACGAAAATTTCGTTTACGAAATTTACCAACTCACGGTTTGAACTCGGGCCTTCCGCGTTCCAGGGACCTAAGCAAGCAAAGACTAAGACCACGCAATCATAGAGACTCAAATCAAATGTCAAATCTTAGTTAATAATGTATCTATACTCATGTAATTATAGGTATGTATAATTTTTCCTAGTGATATAAATAATAAAGTCAGTACCAGTATAGTCGTTAAAAAGCTGCGGCAATATTTAATAACCAATTTATTACTTTTAAAAAATCAATAGGATGTGGTTTTGTCTTAAAGATCTGGATGTTTTAAATCAAACATTGTGGGTAGTTTTAAAAATTTTACGATAAAGCACATGAAGTGTAGCCGTTACGTTTTTGAGTATTGCTTAAGTTCTGACTCTGATGCGGTTTTTTATGAGTTAATTTTTTGTTATTTCCTTTGATATAAATGGTTATGAAGAAATAAACAAGTGTAAGTGCATGTAGCACTTACTAAAACTTTCCTGGTGGCTTCGCTCGCCTTAACTTTCATCTATAATTAGGATGCGGACAGATGATACAATTAATATTTACATCATTTACATATAACAGAATAGGTGTTAAAATAACATCTTTTCATTTAACTTTCAAAACTCATGACAATTTTTTTTAATTACCCTTTAAAAAATAATTAATTCGGTATTTGACTCGTTTTACCTGTACAAACCTACCTGACGTCAAAAATAGGTCATTCGTAAAAAATCTATGAGACTCCGACAAACTGTAACTTTGTAAAAAGTTGATTTGACTTCCCCTTAGACAAGCGTGGCGGGTATACTGTCCGTTCCTCTACAGTGGGAGGCCCCAGCCCAGCAGTGGGATAGTTACATACATACATAACTTCATGCCAGGTCCTTTGCGGGCTAGGCAAGAACAACAGAGCGCCATACAGGCTTATTCTTACACACCTCACTTGCTTCTTTGACATTCATAGCTCTTGTCACGTACGCTCATCTGTTCTTAAGGCTCCTGACATCACCTTCTGCTAGTACACGATCAATTTAATCACATCCATCCACTTTTGCATTGTATATTTGTTTAGTCATTCTTTCATCATATATTCTTTCCACATGACCGAACCACCGGAGCATTCCTTTCCATACCTTCACCCCGACGCTCTCTTTCAGACCAACTCTCTTTCTTACTTCGGGGATAGTTATTAGCAAAAATTTGTAAAAAAATGGGTCACCTAGTATGGGTGCGTTCCCTAAGTAGTTTTCTATATAGGACCACGAGCATCTTACTGCTGGGAGATAAATTTATAGCACCCATTTTTCTCTATTGACGGCTGTCCGCAGTTTTTCATGCATGTTAGGTGAATGTCCTCTACTAATAAATAGGTATTGGAAACCACGTCATTGGAATGAGACATTGGCCAGTTCAAAGTCATGTTTTGCAAATATAGATTCAAAATATTAAAGAATTGACACATTTTACAATAAATTATAATTATATACCTAATTATTTAAGAGCGGGCGCTAACATGCTTTACCATTTAAGTATATGTTAAAAATATTATGTTGAAAATTATTTTTATTATTGTATACCTACAAAAATTAAAAGTCGATGGTTTGAAATTATGACGTCATATAATTTAATACATCGACACAAAATCAACCTAGGTAACGCTAGGGTTTTATTGCAAGTAACTTCAGTTCCCGAACCCTTGCAACGGCAGGACCAAAAAAAACAAAGTTTTCGATATGTTCTTTTATCCCACAGAAACGACGACAAAAACTAGCACTGTGTTGAGTTTCATTTAAATCCGTGCATTAGTTTTCACGTGATGCTCTAACAGAGAGACAGATAAGTTATTAAGTAAGAGGTAGGTACTTGCGTTCAGTTGTTGTCATTGCACTTAATTATGCATTAATTTATTATTACAAAAACACACAGATATATATATATATATATATATATATATATATATATATATAGACAAATATTATATATTTCACCTTCTTTTGTATGTATAATTGTATATATATTATTTTTATTTAATTTTCTAATTTATTTAATTATACAGGTAACACCGAGTGGGCCGTTCATAAGACGGATTCTATCGTCAATAATTAATTGTCATTAGTGATCGAAAAATTCCCGTGCGTGAACACCTAAAAAAATATGTCCGAATCCTTTATGTCTACATTAAAAACATAATTTATAAGATATTATAATAGTATTCCCTAAATCGAGAGCAGATCGTAATGGTCCCGACACCATGACAGCGTGGAGTGGTAATTAAACCGCTCCATAATAAAAGTATAAAGTATTATAAAATACACCGTATTGTTAAACAGGTAAATTGACATCCAAATTACCTCAATTAAAATTTAATGTTAAGTAGGCAGTAAATTTAAGTAAATTGATCTGTTGTTTGTACAAATCGGGCTCTCTGTACTGTTTTAACCCGGTCTTATTTTTTTTTATAATGATGCAGTTTAGGGGTCTTTGGTAATGAACGGAACCATTAATAATGTTTTTAATGTGTTAATGTAATTACTTCAAGATTAGTATAAAACGTCAATCTTTATGAATACTTAATACTGGATATAGGTACAATTGCATGTAAAATGCTCTTCAACAAAATCCTAGAAAACGTTAAAGCTTTCCTGTAATAAGTTATAACGCGATCGCTATCAAGCTCTTCAGTAATTATTTCTATAAATTACTTTGTTTACCCTTATATCAGTTCAAATACATAAAAAAATACCAGTAATATGTACCTACATAATTTAATAAGATATGTCAGGAGCCTTAAGAACAGACGAGCGTGCATGACAAGAGCTATGAATGTCAAAGAAGCAAGTGAGGTGTGTAAGAATAAGCCTGTATGGCACTCTGTTGCTCGTGCCTACCCCGCAAGGGACCTGGCGTGAAGTTATGTATGTATGTATGTTTCGGGAGTTTGTAGCGCCGCTTCTCCTTTAACGGTAATTAAAATTGTTTTACAAGCCATGACAGACTTATGATGTCAATAAGTAATCTGTAATGCTGATATAGACGGATAAATCAAATTGATCCTATCCGTATATCCTATCCTATCCGTGCAGGAACGGAGAAAGAATACAATTTCCTGCGGCCGGGCGGCCTGTTGTAAGAGGCGATAAAACAACCCATGGTAGGGTATTTGCCTGTCTGGATGGCTACCACCCCTAGTCTAGAGTACGCCACCATTACAACCTTGAGTTGTGTTCCGGTATTAGTTGCCAGGTCCCAGTATTCACCTTGGTGTTGCAATTGTCCATAGGTGATGGCCGTCTGCACGTCTGCCGATCTCGTGCAATAACAAATTGAAAGCTCACAATGGTATTGGATGAAATTAGGTTCAATTTTATACGCATCACTTTGGTGAATTCTTTTTGTGAAATACAGAAATGGACAGTCTGATTTCGGCTTTAAATTTCATTTTGATCCAAGCCCCAATTAGTAGAATAACTAATTAAATATATTTAAATATAAAGAACCTTGCGTAATAAGCTGTTTTAAATGGTGTGCTTATTCAAATGATTCGTCCACGTTTTTTATTCTGAACACAAAGTAATAAAAATGTGTCAATTTGTTAACGATACATTCAACTTTAACTTACGACGGTGACTACCGAAATAAAACTGTACTGGTCCACATTTAATTGGGACTTTGTCTGTCTTCTAATTTTATAACGATGGAAGTAAAATGTATAAAATATTATACAACGCCTTAGTATTTTTCCAACCTAATGAGTTGCTGGTATTTGAGTCGTAGAAGATCTCGCGTATTGCTTATTAGTCAATAACTTTAACAGTATACCAGATGGAGCCCATTACAGAAAATGTAGAAAAAATGCGTACGATGTACGAATATATGAATATCAAAATGACTAAAACAAGCTTATTGCACACCATTATGGAAAACACAGAAAAACTTTTAGTAACATACATACATACATACATAACTTCACGCCAGGTCCCTTGCGGGGTAGGCACGAACAACAGAGCGCCATTTAGGTTTATTCTTACACACCTCACTTGCTTCTTTGACATTCATAGTTCTTGTCATGCACGCTCGCCTGTTCTTAAGGGGAGAAGTTACGTTCTTAAGTTCTTACATCTACATCTTCTTCTTCTTCTTCCTTATAGTAACTTACATATAAACTTATAGCCTAAAAGTATTCTAAGGGCCTTACTTATAATCGTTTCTTAAATTTAAAGAAACTGCAGCTCAGCAGCTGATTAGTGAAAATCTTACCCATAAACTCGTCTTTAGTCGAATATTTTGGGTACAACCTACGTTAGTCATTCAAATTTCATTTATCTGTGCTCCTCTTAGGTAAACAACAGGAAATACACGTTTATAAGTGAAAAAAAGATATTAATGGATTAGGGTCTGATTCTGATTCTCTTACTTAAGAGATGCCTAATCGTTTCTTAACGAGATCATTATAGGTAAGGCCGTAAATGTGCACAATGGACGGTATAGTGCTACGAAGCTATATCTTCCAGACAACCGGTAACAGGAATAAAAAATATTATATTTGGCAAAGGTGGTATACATAAATATTATATAATATGCAGTTACTTACACTATATTTTACTCATTAATAAACATATAAAATATTATATAAGTAACAATTATACTTTATTGACATATATAAATACACCTATTAATGTTACATACATAAATATGTACTTCGTCAATTAATAAGTATATATAAATAATAATATAATATATAACATAAAGTTAGTGTAAAAAAAACCCCGATTCTGAAACATTCTTCATTAGTGCTCCACTCCTATAAGTCTTAGCGTGATGATGATAACATATTCCTAGGATTCCTCGATAAACTGGCTATCTAACACTGAAATAATTTTTCAAATCAGACCAGTAGTTCCTGAGATTAGCGCGTTCAAGCAAACAAACAACCTTTTCAGCTTTATATATTAGCATAAGATAAGAGATATATATATATACAAACATATGTACGTATTTATGCTTTATACATACATAATGTACCAAGTAGCAAGTTGGAACTCGTTAAAACGTATAAAACCAGTTTTCATATAGTAACAATAACTCAGTTGACATCACACAATGCATGTTCAAATCACTATAAGAGGATTTCGTTACGTAACTAAATAACAATAAACAGACGACGACCGATATTTTGCGCAACAGTGCAAGTCGTTACTTGAATATTTTAGTAAACATTTTAACATTATGCAATAAGCTAGTGATGTGTAAAACTAGACTACATGAACGTGGTAGAGGCATGCTGGAATTATTACCTTGATTACAGCTATCAGGATTCGATCAGTGAGATACCACGCTCTCACAGAATATCGGCGTAAAACAGTTAGTCATGATACGTTTTGTTAGCTAATCGGGCTCCGCGTACTACGAATGACAGTTCGGGTACCCCCGCACACATACGGAATTATTGGCAATAATTTTCTTATTGTTAATATTCTTATTGTTAATAAACTTATTGTTAATAATTTTATTGTTAATTAACTTATTGTTAATAATCTTATAGTTAAAATAATAATAATCGTCCTATGATTAAATTGAGCATATAAGGGGATCTTTGAAAGGTGCACCTGAAACTGAAAAATTGAGAGGAAGAAGATAAGGGTGGTATGGGCGTTTGTAACGAGGAGGGATGAAAGTCACGTGACAATAAGAATGTTAAACTACAAGATGGATGGGTACAAATGTAAAGCTAGATCAAAAAAGAGATGGATGCATTGTGTGAAGGATGATATGATGATTTGTGGTGTGACAGAAGATGTATGTCAGAATAGAGGTGTGTGGAAGGAAAAGACATATTGTTTCGAACCCAAATGATTGTGATAAGGTGAATGAAAAGAGAGGCTGTGATTAAATTGTTCAATATTATTGCAGCATAGCATTGGCAATAATATTATTTATGCGGATAACCTTCCGATAAGCCTATCCCTATCCCCTCTACACCATCTTGAAGGCTGGCAACGCATTGATGTTGCAAACGTCTTTGGCGACGGTAACCACTTTCATTAAGAAAGCTGTCTGCCTGTTTCCCAGCATCACAATATGAGATATTAAAAAAAACGAAACTTGCATATACTTGTAGGGTATGTATGTGTCAATTCATAAATAATTAATTCCTAACGAAAAATTAATATATTCTAAGAAAATAATGTCTGTATTATGAATAATGTATTACAAGAAAATATTAATATTTTTCGAGTCACTTACTAGCAGTGCAGAGATCTAATTCTACTATATCTATACCTTGGCATAGCGAAGATATCTAAAATGCGATTCTATTACGATAGTATTAAAATTCGTATTCTACTAAATGCACAAATTTCTCAAAATCGTCGCAGAGGAATAATATTAGAAATGGTATAGCACTTGTGGAAATGGCGATAACCAAAATACTTACCAACATTTTAAACATTAATTAATTTCTAGAATTTTCGCTGAAAACTACATTTACAAACATATAGTGGCCATTGGAATTTACAGAATACCGAAATCAGACAATCCTACGATTGAAACGATAGTGACTGGCGATTTTGATAAGATAGTAAAGCTGAATGTTCCCCCAGGATTTTCACTTACGGTAATTACTCCACTCGACTATCTCATACTAATATTACAAAAGAGGAAAGATTTGTATTTTTGTAACAAATAAACTCAAAAACTACAGAAACGATTTCAAAATTTTTTTCATCATTTGACTGCTTTTTTAAAAGTGAAACTTCTATATAGACGGGGGTTATTCGGATTTTTTGAGGCAGGGGAAATGCATTTCGCACATTACCAGGTCCTTTTCTAGGGATTAGACCAAAGCAACGAGAGCACTTCACCAGAGTCAATCGCCGGCTTCTGTGGAGACTCGAATACTCAATACTCCACTAAAACCAACCCTCCTCCCTTGCGCCCCGTATGGTAGGAAGAGCGTGAGAAGAACGTAGTTACGCCCACGCTGATCCTAGCGCATCAGTGCTTAAGAATGCCCCGGGAAGTAGTGCAGACTCATTCGTCAACGTGGGGATGACTCCTCCGCTCCCTAGATGCTGGAGGGCTAATTAGAATGCTTTTTTTTAAGGCGGGGGAAATGGTATTTACGCAAAATACTGGGTCCTTTGCAAGGGATTAGACCGTTATCGCATGATATGAATGATCATGAATGATGATATGAATGCCTCCAATTCAATAAAAGGTAATCCAAACATAACAGATCAGCTTGTGTGGAAACTCGAATCATTGGACGGCCAATGACAAATACCCACTAAAACCACCCTCCTCCCATGTGCCCCGCGCTTATGGTAGGAAAGGCCTGAGACTTAGAACGTAGTTACGCCCATGCCGATTTTTTTTTGAGGCGAGGGCAAATGCTACCGATATACGCACAGACTGGGTCGTTGCTAGGGAAGGAGAAACGTCGGTCGGGGGAGGTATCACTGCAGCAATAGTATGCTCTTGACAGTGATCCGCCCGCGATCGACTCAGCTAGTGTGGAAGATTCAGAGAAGCTGCATACGGGCAAGCAACCCCAATACCAACTAAAAACCCCCTTCTCCCTGTCGACCCTGCGCTTTAGTTTGTGAAGGAAAGGCTGAGATTTAGAACATAGTTACGCCCAGCCGATCCAGCAAAACAAAATGCCTGGAGTGTGCCCTGGGAGAACACACCCCACTTCGTTAGACGGGGGACGAAGGTCCCATGCTTTCCTAGCTAGCTAAGGGCCCCCAAACGCTCAGGCCGAATACATTATCCCTGAGTTACATAGGTTACATTTATACATTTATCCCAAAATGTTTAAGAAATAAATGTCCACCCATGCCAAGCCGGGACAGGTCGCTAGTTTAAGTATAATAAAGTATTTTTCTAAAATACATGGCCTCTCACCATTAGTGGTTTATTAAATAAGTTATGTATATTAACTTATATTCTATTTTTTATAAATGTGTAGGTATTGTATTGGGTTGAACTTTATTTATCTACATATAAACTGCTGCACAACGACTCACTTGATTTTAATTAAATTTGACAAGGAGATAGATTTCATCTTAGGGAACAACGTAGACTATATTTTATCTTTAAAACACTGTCGATATTTATATGTATGCTTATTATACATAGATATCAATTTGTATGGGGAATACATATCTACTCGTATTTTTTTAATTTAGAAATTTATGAAACTCATACCCATCTACGCTTTTAATTAAAAAAAAAATACTTTTTTATTTATGTTTCAATAATAGTAGGTATTAAAAATATTTTTGACATAGGTGTCTAACTGGGGTAGCTTGAAAGAGATCGCAATGAGTGAGAGAGCTTCGCCTTATTCAGTGGTACATATCATAAGTAGTATTGCACGAGAAAAAACAGACTGAATATTATTTACCTAATAACAGTTGTTCTTTCATTCTAAAAACATTATATTTTTATTTAAAATTAAATAACATATTTTAAACCTTATAAATGTGCAAATGTGTAGGTAAGAAACGCGTTTATAATAATAATTGTAATTAGGTATGGTTAGGTAAATAATAAAAATGAACCTAGTGGGACTAATTCTAGATTTATAATAATGTTGAGTATATAGTCTAAAGTAATAGGTACATAACAAGTTACCTTTACATGCTTTACCATCGTTCCTCTCGCCTTTTGAGACATCAGAAAAAATACTGCGACAAATAAAAACTACAAAAATAATTTAAATAAAACCAAACTCAACACGTTATAGTCCTATCACTTTTCTTTGGCATAATTTCACAATAATCTCAGTGTTTATTTACTTATAAAATCCACAAATAAAAAATACACAATAAAACACAAATAAATAACAATAATAGGTCCGAACACAAAACAAGTTATAAAAAAAAGTCAACGGTCGTAGAGACGTTCCGCGATCGAACGCAATTCGAAATTCAAATATCGAACGCGATACACGTCTTGCAAACACGCGCCGCCGGTACACAATGCTGGCAGATCGAAGCTGGCCGACAATACGCGCGCGCTACAATAACTAACGCCCCCCGCCCGCCCCGCACCACGTGCGACAAGGACGCACCGACCTAATGTCACTGCCCTGTGAACAATGCCGTCCTTCGGAGCCTCGTATTCCTATAATCTGAATAAAACATCACATTTTGCTACCAATCTCAGTAATGTTCGAGCATTAGCAAGATGATAAATCATAAATACAGTAGGCTTGCATTCAAGAGTTAATTTACAATCAATTGTCTATGCGGAATAACAGCTTTCATCCCGCGGAATCTATACAAAGCGGTTGTGGCCATCCTTTTCTATCGGGCATGTGTGCGTGGCCGGCGCCTCTCTCCGCTCCGCTCGGCGTCTAGGCCAGATTTTGTCTCGCTCTAGGCTCCGCCCAGGCGGACGTCTTTGAGTGTGCCGCGGGGTGCACTGTGTGCGTGCAGGGGCATTGTGTTCGTAACACAGAATTCGCACACAATGTAACACAGGTGGGTGTGCGCTCTATCAACGAAGGCGTTTAAAAAGTCAATACGTTCACCTTTTAGTATTTGTGGAGAAAATTTTCTTCTATACACACGGTATAACTGGGCGTGTTGTTATTCCATTGTGTTGGCGAGGCGTGGCCAAAGGAAAACAGTCTATTGTACGCCGCACGATTGTTCCGATTGGCGAGCGGTATTGTTCTGGATAGACTTTCCCACTGTCGTGACGGTCGTCCGCCTAAGCGGATATTTATAGTCATAACTCATATCAAGTCATTTCATTTTTATCTATCGAAAATATTGGTGGCACATAAATTATAATGGTTATCGAAAACCTTGGACTTTATAAATGTGTATTTGATGTACGAGATGATTTTTTTCTGCATACATTAACATACATTGGCATCTTGTTAGTATTCGTCTCATACGTATTTCCGCTACGTTGTACGCAACGGCTCTCGTAGGCATTTAGTTGTGGTATCATTTAGAACATAAAATTAATTTAGACCTGATCTATTAGCCTAATAAGACAGATATATTTTTTTAAATGACCATAATTAAGAAATTGTTAAAGTTTTTCAAAAATTTCGAAATGATATATCACACGCTCGTTAGAGTAGATAGCCAGGTATCCATCACATCCTAATAAAAAATCCTTGAAGTTATTTTATAGCGCCAAAATTTATGACCATTTATGCCTAATAGTTCGCAACTAATGCTTTCGTAATAGACGGTATTTCATACAAAATCAAATAATTCGTTGCTTTCAGCAGCTCAGCGAAGTCTTTCAAGTGTTTGTAGATGGCTGGAAGTATTTTAAAGTGAATAAATAAAAATTTGGTCAGCTCAGACCTGAAGGCAAAAGGGGTTAGCACCGATTACGCTTGTCGAATACAAGTTAGTCACACACATCGGTAACTGAATATAGGTAGGTATAAATTTGCTGATGTTTTTATCTAAACTAGTGGTCGCTCAGTCGAAATTTGACCATAAATAATTTAAATTATAAGTTTGAGCATTATTAAGGTTCTGTCAACAAAGTCTATACTGCTATAATCACAGATTTCGCCAAGGCTGCCAACACTGTGTGTTTAACTTTAGCAATAAACAAAAGAGTATATAGTGTGTGTGCCAAATACATGGTAGCGTGTGTTATGTTTTTTTATTGATTTAATGTGTTTTATGTGCATAATTTTGAAAAAGTATTAGCATTGTGCACTCTTTCTCTATATAAACTATAAGAGTGCGAAATTTTCGTAAAAAGTGGTAAAAAGTTTTTGCTACACGCATTATTATAATGATATATATATATATATATATATATACTTAGAGGTACGTTAAGTAGTTAAGGGAAAAACTCATCCGTATATTTTATGACAGGAATCGAATCTACGTCATTATAGTGTAACTTTGTTCCTATATCTACTAATATATAAAGCTGAAGAGTTTCTTTGTTTGAACGCGCTAATCTCAGGAACTTATAGGTCGTATTTCAAAAATTCTTTCTGTGTTAGACAGTTCATTTATCGAGGAAGGCTTTAGACTGTATATCACCACGCTAAGATCAATATTCCACGCGGACGAAGTCGCGGGCAGAAGCTAGTACCTATTACATATAGAAAACTGAAAAGTTTGAGTTATCAGGAACTGATGGTCTGATTTGAAAAATTCTCTCAGTGTTAGATAGCCCATGTATCGAGGTAGGTTATAGACCCTATATCATCACACTATGTTAGCGTTAGCCCAAAGTACTCCTCGCAGGCAGAAGCTTGTGTTATATAAGTAGGTAGGTATACTTAACTAACTAAGTACATACATAACTTCACGCCAGGTCCCTTGCGGGATAGGCACGAACAACAGAGCGCCATTCAGGCTTATTCTTACACACCTCACTTGCTTCTTTGACATTCATAACTCTTGTCATGCACGCTCGTCTGTTGTTAAGGCTCCTGACATCACCTTCTGCTAGTACACGATGAATTTGATCATGAAAGGTGTGTCGTGGCCTTCCGCGACTTCTGCATCCATCCACTTTTGCATTGTATATCTGTTTAGTCATTCTTCCATCATTTATTCTTTCCACATGCCCTAACTAAGTAGCAGTATGTTTTTAAAGTAGAGCAGTATAATGTATGTACCTACGTATACCAGTGTACCAATAACTTTGTGTCGTATGCATATTGCAACTCGATCTTGTAGTACTTAAATCGAGAAAATACAACATGGTTCAGAATACAAAATACTTAAAGTAATTGTAGCCCGGTTATCAGATACGATCTAATTTTTTAATCTACAACAATTATCTTGAATGTATGCATGTTTATGTTTTCTATTTTTCAACGGTTAAAACCAGATAGTAAGTACCCTTTTAGTTGTTTTATAATAGACTAGCTGCGCCCCGCGGTTACATCCCTGTGGTAGTGGAAAATCGTTACACTTTGGATAATTAACATTATCTAATATATAAAATTCTCGTGTCACATTTTTCGTAGCCATACTCCTCCGAAACGGCTTGACCGATTTTGATGAATTTTTTTGTGCTTATCCGGTATCTATGAGAATCGGCCAACATCTATTTTTCATCCCCCTAAATGTTAGTGGTAGTCCACCCCTAAATTTTTTAGACAAAATTTTTAATTTCTATTTTTTTATGATACAGCATACAAAAATACATACAACCCTAGATTTTCTCTACGATCAACCCCTATTTTTTACCGGGCAGGACGACGTCTGCCGGGACAGCTAGTATCTTTATAAATTGTTTGTCAGGATTGTCGCAAGTGGAGATGTATAGTCTCTGCCTACCCCCATGGGAAAAAGGCGCGATAATATGTATGTATCTTTATAAATAATAGCCTATGTATTATTCTGATGTGTAAGCTTTATCAAAATGCAGTTTTATCAAAATACATTCAGTCGTTTTTTCGCGGAAGGGTAACGAACATACATCCATACATTTTATTTTATTTTATTCGGAAAACAGACAGTTTATAACTAAGTACTTACTACTATATATCTATAACCATTTAGTAGTTTCCACATATAGATAGCTATAATGCTTGCTAGTAAATGAGAGTGATTTTAAGAATTCTTTTTATTATCTTGACATTTTTAAAATTGTAGTAAATTTAGGTATTTTGAATGAGTTTTTATTTTATTTTTATTGCAGGATTTCAATAGACAGGCAGAAGGCGCTCTTGACGGAAAGTGTTTAGCATCATCTATGGACATTTGCAACAGGAAAGGTGCTACAAATACGCTGCTGCTCTCTTAAGGGAGACTGGAACCTGGTCATTAATGCCGGAACACAACACAATGTTGTTATGGTGGCATACTCTAGACCAGGGGTGGTAGCCATCCAGTCGAGCATACCTATACCCTACCACCTGGCTGTGAGTTGTTTTGTCGCCCCTTACGACAGACCGCCCGGACACAGGAGAGTGTATTCTTTCTCCGTTCCTGCACAGTACTGCTGCCACAAGGAGTTTTTTCTTAGAACTTTGGGAACAAGCCCTACTAATATGCTGCTGGCTTCAAAGGGCTGGAACTTGGCCCCTTATGCCCTCCCAATGGTTATAATTCGTAAGTATCACTATAAGAATATAGCAGGTCTTTTATAGGTGCACATAAAAACAAACAAGCCTAGAAAATAAATTCTCACCATAATTAAAAACTGTTGAAAACCTATAAAACCCTTTTTTGCATACATTTTAATTACATAAATACATACAATTATTTTCTTTACTATAAATGATGCAAACCAATTTTATTTTTATAACCTATATAATTTATTACATGTCCATTGATACATATAACTTATTTGCATGTTAATCATATTCAATTAAAGTAGATTTACTCTCCTAATAACAGTTATAAGAGGTTTAAAGCTCGTTTTCTTTTGTTTAATCGGCTTGTAAAATAGTTATCAAAAAGCGTTAAGTGTTACTGTGAACAACATATTTAATGAGTGTTTTGTCCTCGTATAACTAAAAGGGGGGGGGGTTGGGGGGGGGTTAATATTTAAAAAAATATACTAGGTAATAAGGTATACGTTTTTGTATCTGTTTCGTAGAGAAAAATAGTACATAGATAGATAACTACTGCTCACCAAATATACAATTTCAAAAAATAAAAAATTATAATATTGTCATGGTAGAAACAATAGGCGGCCTTACCGCTTAAAGCAATCTCTTCCAGGCAACCTAACTTAAGTAATAAATTAACCTAATCTGGCGATTTAGGTGGTCCAGATCATTGGGTACATCATAAATAAACATACTTAAACTACATATTTTATAAATTAAATACACATACTTAAATTATTATTAATAATAGTATTTTTATGGATCATATTAAAATGATCTTAGTTGTTAAATAAATTAATTATTTTTTATAGTAATTACATAATTGTAATTTCACTTAAACTTTATTTGAATTTGTCTATAAAGTAAGGTCCATAATTTAGTTATAAAATGTACCGACTTCTACTCAGTTTATATTAGTTTAACTTTTATGTTAACGAATTTTTTGAACTCGATTTCTACCCACTTCGAAAAGTCAGATCAGATTGTCAAATATATAATATTTATTGCCCAGCGACAGTGGTCTGGTGGGGCTGGACGGGCTTTGGTATAGGTTTTATTTTATTTGTAGGCTTGGTTTATTTATATATATTTGATAATACAATAATGTAAACAATGTCAGTTCGGCACATCCATATTTTCCGTCCATATTTCTCTCTTCTGGCATACGACCTCTCTTAATTATGAATATTAATATAAAATATTAAAAGTAAGATACAGTAGTAACGTCGGCATCTGTTACTGGATCTTGAATTCTTATCAACAAAATAACCATCATCTTAAACTAGATTGTCTGTTTAACATTGATTATAATTCTAGCGCTAAAGTGTCTCTATTTTACGGCTCACATATAATTTTATTAAGCTGTAAAAATGATATAAAATCAGATATAAGTATGATAACAATTTAAAATATTTCTCACAATCAAGAGATTATGTTACGAAGTACGAATACATTTGTAAGACTATTAAGTTTTACTCCCGCAATTTTAATATTACATAATGCATTGAAATAAATTTAATTGGCCGATTTGGTGATTTTCTACGCTTATAAAAGGGTTCCGTAAATATTACCAATGTTTAACTTATTTTTCCTAATTTGAATAACCCATAGAAAATTTCGCAGTGCACTGCTGGACGAATGCCTGCCCAAGACGGCGCCACTCATCCCTGTCCTCTGATTTTCTCATCTAGCGCCTACAGGCGACCTTGTACAGGTCGTGGGTCCATCGGGCTCGAGGGCGTCCGATACGATATGTTTACCGAGACGCGATCTCGGACATTCGGGGGGAAAAATTATGTTGAGAGAAATTTTGGAGATTTTTTAAGTACCAATAATTCATCTACAAACACAATTCTCATCACTACAGTTATTATATCTAAGTTATAATACAGTATTATTACTTCATCTTAGGATTATATTCTACTAGTGAGTCATAATTCAATTCATTCGTTCATTTATTTACTTTACTTTACTACTTATGTATTATGCCGTCCCTAGTCGTATACGTCGTAGGCCTATATAGCTACTTTCCATTAGAGACTCTCATCGTCCACGTTCACAACCGCGGTTTTTCCCGTTCCACTTATTTGCTAGCGTCACAATCGTAAACTCAAGTGGAACGATTACTTAACTCACCTATTGACACGGGTCGTTGTGAGCGCTCCGTGAGCGAAAATGATTAGTGACATTTTCGCTACCACTCCAGGACTCCTCTACTCCATCGGCCATCGGTCCTACGGCAGACGTGACCGGCCCACAGCCACTTCAACTTGCTAATTTTGCGAGCTATGTCAATTACCTTGGTTCTCTTACGTATATCCTCATTTTATTAGAAACATCCAACAAAGCTCGCTCCATAGCCCGCTTCGCGACTTGGAACTTGTGGAACAATCCTGGCGTCAGTCAGGACAGTTATAAAAATTACTCGACGTATTTTGTTTAAACGTATACAAAAGAATAATATACTTTATTACATAACTTTAAGATACAGTTCAAGATGTAAAGCTACGAAAAACAGTAGGCGGTCTTGTCATTAAGCAATTACTTTCAGACAACCTAAGGACAAATTAGAAAGTTTATGAGACATACTTATGGGTTTTGCAATACAAATAGGATATATTTTTAATGGAAAGTAAAATAAACATAAAAATGACTAAATTACTAATTCTAGTTAATAGTATTTTGGACTGCCTAGTTTGATTTTTCAGAATTTTCCAGTTCTTAGTTCTAAAGTTAGACAAACAAAATACTTCAACACCTGTATTAAATAAAACCTTTATTAGGATTTTTTTGAATATACTATTTCTTGTTCAATTATGTCTTGACGGTTAACTTAAAACATTTTTCACTTTGATATCGCACATAGATGTTCCTTAAGTTGACTTATACATTTTAAAAGTCTTGTGTTTTCTTAGTAACATATGACAACCTAATTTGAAACTACCCCCCTTTTTTAGTTTTAACCGGTTTTACTACCATTATATTGTAGCGGCATTAGAACATATCTTGTAAGTTTTCAACAATAAGACCCCTGAATGTTGGGTGTTTCTCTTATGAATATTAGATATTATTAAATGAGGTTACCCGGAGAGATCCAAGGTAACCGACATAGCTCGGAAAATTAGCAAGTTGAAGTGGCAGTGGGCCGGTCACGTCTGCCGCAGGACCGACGGCCGATGAAGCAGACGAGTCCTGGAGTAGAGACCGCGTCTCGGTAAACGTAGTGTCGGACACCCTCCAGCGCGATGGCCTGACGACCTTCGCAAGGTCGCCGTTAGACGCTGGATGAGGAAGGCCGAGGACTGTGATGAGTTGCGCCGACTTGGGGAGGCCTGCGTCCAGCAGTGGACGGTGATTGACTGACAACGAGCCCCTAAAGTATCTGAGAAGGAATTATACTGAAACCTAGAAAAATATAGACAGACGGATATATATTTTTTTATAATCCTCATTTACTCGTTAACTATAAATGTGTGCTTGTGTATTTCTATAAATTTGTGTCTAAAATTGTTTATCCTTACATTTTGTATATTTTTTTACTCGCAACCAAAGCTGTGTTTGTTTGTTATAGGTTACACACTTATCTTAGTATTGAACTTTAAATTGTCTCCTACAATTTTATGGTGTAGTAACTGTAAATGAATCAAATAAATAATTTAAAAAAAATATATGCTTACCAAAAATTGCTACGGAACCGTAATGGTAATAAAATTACACTTTTAAAATTAATTAAAAAGTGTGATTTTATCACCTGAATAGTCAATTGGGCGTTTTATATGTAGGTTCAAGGTTATCAGAAGTATCTTTGGTTACCAAGACTAACATTACGGCGTTGCGATGGAACATGGAGGTGGTTTAATTGGTAGGTCCAAGCATGCCAACAGGATTCCAACACTACCTTACTGATACCTCGTTAAAAAAGAACTAAAAAAATGCTCCTTTATGGAAAATCCAAATAGAAAATAAATTTGAATTAAAAATACTGCAAGAAAAAATGATTTTATTGTAAAAGGTTTTTAAATACAAGTTTTTGAGATCCTGGATACCATGTAGCAGCAGAGAACTAGCCAAGACAAGTAAACCGAGCCCTAACACGACGGGTCTATCTTCTTAGTACAAGAGTTCCTATGGCCGCCTCTCGAATCCTTCATCAGATCAGTTCCATGCATATTATTGCATTGTCACGCGATATACATAAGTAAGGGAAGTTGGTCAAATTTAACTTACAAGATTCCACCCAAACTTACATACATTAATTGCAAGTTAAATAAAAGCTTGTTAAAGGGATCACAACCACGCGATATTTTCCATAGAGCAGATAAACAGAGAAAATAATCTCCACATGATTTATCTACTTTCATTAGGTGACCTTTTCATACATGCCCATTATACGTATAAACGTACCTACTGTAGTAAAACAATATCACTGTGTGAGTGTCCTTACAAAGCAAGAACAATATGACCTACATAAGGGTGGGGCGCAAGCGTGGAGGAATGTGTGTCACCCCACACACCCCCTGCACATTATCTGAGGCGCAGGCAGGCTTTTATTAGCTACGTTGTGGAGTAAAGATCGTTAACACAAATACGGGCAAGAGGCTGCCGTCTACCGCGCAATAATATAAGCAATATTGTTGTCTATTTGTAAAAATTATTTGTATATAAATTTTGTACATTTTCATCAACGATTACCGATAGGGAAGTTATAAATAAAATTGAAATCAGGATCGATGGCCAATGGAACAGAAGAGTCCTGAAGTGGAAAGTAACGCAATGGATTGACGACCTGCCCAATTTCGCCGGTAGACGCTGAATGAGGAAAACGGAGGACCAAGATTGGCAGACGTCGAACTAAAGAATCTAGATAGACGCGAATGTAAGCTATGTTAAATAACCTATATATCCAATAATAATATATGCCTACAGAGTATTCGTATCTACTAATATCATAGAAATAAGTAATCAGTAACAAATATATTATCGTGTCTACGACAATGATAGCAACAATTTGTATGTTGCTTCTCATTTTTCGCTAGATGGCGTTACGGGTATTTATCATTAGGTGCTTTGAATTAAAAATTAAATTTGTAATTTCTTAGAATTATAACATGCCCTTTTTTTATAACGATGGTGGAATGCATTTGTGCACTATCTCCGGAACCGAGGGTAGATTACCACTCTGTCTACAATGTTTATACTATAGAAAACCAGACTATTTGAAGAAATAGGGACGCACTTACATTATGAAATTTGTTAATTATCGCAAGCGAAGCCGTGGGAAAATGCTAGTAAATTTATAAATGCAATATTATTCAAATGTTTTTATATCTGTATGATTCCTCTTGTCTCGATTCGTGAACATAACGTAGAAAAATGTTCTGAAATTACCTTGCTATCTTGCTTAAGCCGATATTAGACAGTTTAATTCTCTCTTCAAGTTCGATGAAACAACCACAGTGTCCCGTGTAATTGTATACTTGAAGCATTCAATGTTGTTAAATACCACCTTGTCCTCAGTCCTTTCAACCGAATTGATTCAATTCTCTTTTCCGTCACCTTTTGTCTCTTTTGCTTCCGTACTCCTCTATTCTGATCATTTCTTTTATTGCAACAGAAATCATCATATCATCCTTCACACAATCCGTCCATCTCTTTTTGATTGTACCCATCAATTTGCTGTTTAACATTATTTTTGGAGCGTGTATGTTATCCTCCTCATTACATGCCCATACCACTTTAATCTTCTTCTTCTCTGTGTTTCAGTGGCGGGTACAACTTTCAAAAATCCTTTTATGTGTACTACTCATTTCTTATCTTATACATTTTTGTAACACACATCCATCTCAACATTCTCATCTCAGCTGAGTGGAGACGTTTGTGGCCTATCACTTTAGTGGTCCAATATTCGGACCCGTATAACATGACATCTCCATATATCCTTCTCTATATCACAATTACTGCAGAGCAATTTTGATCTAACTCATATCACCAGCATTAACAAATCGCAAAGAAGGAAATCGGACAAAGGTTAGCGCTAATTAAAAAAGGAACGTATAAAACAGTGAAAGGAGGCGGAAATAGCACAATGCGAGGACTGAGCGGGATTAGAGAGATCCGAACCGGGAGATCTTTAAATAGATGCCGCGGACGCGCTAAGTGACGCCAATTAGCCGACGCGCGCCCTCGCTGACACCGGCTGAACTTCGTTCCGAAGGCGTACTAGAATTGATTTCAATTCGAATTTGTTCTTTTTTAATGTCAGTTCTCTGTGTCAGGAAATAGACACGTGTATCCTATGCAAATATTCGGTAATCGATACATCGGACTATATACGAATAAATGATGCGATGAATTAGCAGAATCGGAACTCAGTTTTTGTTGTATAAAAAAAAGAATCTGACTTCGGTTCATACATTTCATTTTATCTGTCACTGGCATTGACACAAATTGATAGGTACAGAGGTTGTTGAAAGGTGTAATTAATAGAAAACTAGACAACACCAGTATCCAAAAATATTATAGTACCTACAATTTCAAAAACCCCAGTCGAATAAATAATAATTTTATAAACCAAACAACGGAGCCAAAAGAAATAATTAACAAAGTTCGTTAAAGAAGACGTTGTATCGACATGCAAAATCTCCTTTGAGTATAATCTTGGAAACTAAGGGCGTCCTCCAACAACCCTCTTCGTAAACAAATAGCGAAAACCAATCAAGTAATTGCCTTACCCCCAACTGTGAGTTCAACTTGTACTGTAGATAACCTCCGTCGTTTGACAAAGGTGACTTCTGTTGTATACAACTTATTTGGATTGATTTCTGTAGTGTACCTATATAAATAAATGGGCCCACAAAATGTTTATACGTGAAGGAACGGAGGAAGAATACAATTCCCTGAGATCAGACGGCCTGTCGTCAGAGGCGACGAAATAACCTACGCTCCATCACCTTTGAGAGCAAAGAGGTTGTTGCTATAGGCCTATAATTTGATTTTGTTTTTGTGTCATGAAACAAAGTCTTTTAGGAATTCAGAAAATATGGCGGTACGAAGTTCGCCGGGTCAGCTAGTGATAAAATATTAGAATAATAAAAGTTTGTCAAAGTTTATATGTAATGCATGATAGAATATGCTTTATTGTGTTTTAAAAGATACAGTACAGTTAAGAGAACTACAGATACAGAAATAAAATTGTATAATACAATAGGCAGTCTTATCGCTATTAGTGGTTTCTTCCAGACGACCTTTGGATGGTCAAGAAATTTGATAAGAACAGAATCAGTATCTTAAAAATATATATATTCGTGAAATAATGTATATGAATAAAATATAAAAAATATACTAATTAGATATATATATATTATGTATGTCAAATTTAATTTAGAGTAAATTGGTCAAGAAAAACCTTTGACGGCAGCGGCAGCCCATTTGTCCTAAAAATGTCTACCGTATGGTAATCGCCTTACACGTTGGCTGTCCGCCTATCTGCTGAACTTATACAATAAAAAAAAACTCCCACTGCTGGGCCCGAGCTATCTCACGTGAGGAGGATAGTATACCCACCAACATATCCAAGGCAGTTTGGCGGGTTTGATACATTAGTTGTCTCGAAGTGGTGTTGCGAATTTATTTTAAATCTATCGAATCAATGAAAACTATTAATATTTCGCTTCTAAATTCTTTATTGGTGGCTTGTTCTCATAGCAATTTTTTCACGAGTGACATCGAAATTTATGACTTTAAAATAATATCAATTCGAAAAGGATCCAATAGCAGTTTTCATGTCTGTCATATAGTTATTATAGATTAGTACATTAGGTCAGAAAATTTTCTAAGTGGCGCATATAATTTATCAGCTATGACAGTTCCATCAATTCAGCGAAGGAAAGCATCATCATGAACATACCGAGATAACCAAGGTGTCTAATTCGCTTTGGATAACCGGGCGTACTATCCAAACGACCCCACAAATAGAGGGATGTCCGAGTCCAGCACTTCAACGTCTATAAGCTGTTATCATTAATGAATATGCTTTCAGTTTGTTAGAAAATACTTTACACCTATAAACACATTGATAGGTATATAGTTCAAATTTTAATAACAGATACCTAAATGTAATGTCACTTCAGTAAATATTATACGATATTCTTAACTGGATCATACATATAACCGAGATCCTTTATAATCTGTATTAAATCCAGATATGGTACCCTTTTGTTGGGTTCACCCGAGACCCTTAGATAACGGGTTAATTTCCACCCTACCGTTTTGTCATAATAACATAACTTTGGTTTCGATGGGAAAACTTGGTCCCTTGTAAAGGGTTTGTGCTCTGTTTGTGTCAAGTTTGGGGTTTATTTACATGTTTTGTAACCATTACATGAGATACATATTGTTACGAGCTACACAGGACTCGAATTAAAATGCCGTTGGAACTACTATAGAATTTATTAGAAGTATACTAACACATATAACATAAGTACAAATATAACTAGACACTACTAGTATAAACTGCACGATTCAATAACACGTGCAAAGTCCGTCACTATCTCGCTCATCGAATGTACACACTTGCTAGTATCGTAATCGTCGCTTGATTGCCTCAAACCCTTAGTTCGGGCATTGTTTTGTAGTAAACTGTATAATACAACAATCGGCGATTTAGGCTAAATTCTTCCAAGAAAAAGTTATTTGCACACCAGGTTAATTATTCCTGCGAACGGCCAACAAAGTCGAAAACAATAACAATAGGCTATTGTCTAGTTGCAAATTTTAAATACGAAGTAACCAAAGAACTCCGAATGCGGGAAAGGTATTAAACTGCGTTTAATGACAGGCAGCTGTGCCTTCATCTTTGTTGGCATGTAACAATATCATAATGGTATACACTAAGATATAAGACAAATATTTAATACGTAAGCTATAAATTTTTATATACATACATAATTCTTCTGTACGTGTGTATGTGACTGAACTCTTCCTAAACAGTTGGACCAATTTTGATGAATTTTTTCGTGTGTTCAGCTGGATTCTAAAGTGGTTTAGATTCACAATTGGACCCGTTAGATGGCGTTGAAGTCAGGTTCTAAATGTTTGTGATGACATGCAAATCAAGCTCGAAAAATCGTCTATCCAAAATTGCCGCCTAAGTCGAACCTGCTTATTCGATTAAAATCCAAAATCATTAGCTTATTTACTACCACGATTTTCGAATTTATACCTAAACACTAATGGAGCACAGTCGCTCGCTACCTTACATAGTTAATTAATGTGTCTATTAATTACTACTGTTTTCAATTAGATGACATCCGAGATAACCCTAAGTCCATCCTTTTAGTAGATACATAAAGATTCGATCCGATAACTAATAAGTTACTTAATATCGTAACAAAAGTGAATGTTTTCTCACGGTACTTGGTTCTTTATAGGGTTGAGGTTTTTTTTAATTTATCTGTTACTACCTGTGCCCGCGACGTCTTCCGCATGGAATTTGTTTTCAAAACCCCCCGATTTTGAAACATTCTTCATTAGTGCTCCGTTCCTACTGGTCTTAGTGTGATGATATAAAACCTATAGCCTTCCTCGATAAATTTACTATCCAACATTGAAAGAATCAGACAAATTGGACCAGCGGTTCCTGAGATTAGCGCGTTCAAACAAACAAACTCTTCAGCTTTATAATATTGGTATATATTATATCTATCAGTGATAAATTTGTTAGGAGTATAGTGTTCGTACAATGTCTTTAAAAACGAGAAAGAAAATAAGAGATGCTAAAAAGTTAGGCATTTTTTGATTTTGAATTAGATTCCGAAATTTCAACTTTTAGAATTTTCATCCATTTATCTTTTGAACATCATTTGAAACTATTGAACTTATATCCCGGATAAAGACAGGATATTTTTTATCCTGACAAATGACGTCATTTTCGTGGAATAGGCGAATATGTAGAGCTACGGTTTTGTTTTTTTGCTGCCTTTTAATGTAACTTTGTGATCCGACAATCACTTCGCAGATTTATCAATCTTATACTATAATTTATCTGTAAATTGTACAATCCCTTTAAAAAAATATGAAAAACATTATGGAGTATTTCGGACCAGTAGATTCGAAAATAAAAGTTTTAAAATTTTCGTCTGACTGTTAGAGTATCACGTGAAAACTACTCAACGGGCTTAAATGAAACATCGTCATAAAGCTAGCTTATAAGCCGGGGTGTGCCTTAGGATAGTTTTTATCCCAATAAATGACGTAGTTTCCTTAGAATGGACGGATTAGCGCTACAATCGCGTTTTTGCCGGTCAATGTATTCAATCAGGTTGGCTTAAACTCCTCTCCATGTTTTCCTGGGCATTCACTAGACCACATGGACATAGTTTCTTCGTCATTATTATATATATGTAATTATATTGTATGCAAAGAACTTAATTAAGTTTTTATTTTAGTAAAATAAAACTACTGCCTAATGTTTGACACAACAGAGCAAACTCTGGTTTGGAATTGGAAAAGATTATATACCTACTACAGAAAAACTCGTTAAGGTCCTATCAATCTCTTCATCAAAATCAAAATCTCCTAAAAAAGTTTTATTAGTAATCATTCGAACAGTGTAGTTAAAAAAAATATCTAGCAAACCGCAAATCAAACTCTCTTAATGTCACTTAATACACAAATGTTTTTCAGTAAGGAAAAACCTGAAACGCCCCAAAATACATTAAAACTGTACGAAATAGGTAATAAATTCTTTCGCGTTTTTGTCTGTTTGTAGTAAAAAATGGATACCACTTAAATGCTCTAAAAGGCGACGGTTACTTTTAGGTAAAAGCTTCGTTAAAAATCAACCAAGTGCTTGTCACCCCATACTCGAAGGGTTTCGTTCAAGTGACAAATGTATAGGTACTGTTGTCGTCATACAGCGATGGGATTGCAATAACAGATTGTTGCACAAAGGATGATTCATGAGAGTGACCTTCCACCCGAGGTACATACTCGTAAATACCCAAGCCTTACATAGAAAAAAAAAGAAAAAGCCAACGGTGGTTTCACTGAATTTCTATTTTATACAAATTCAGCACATCCTTATAATTATAGCGGCTTATAGAATAGGTACTTACCAATACCTACAACTTGTTAACGTCCATATAAACCTAGCAGTTTAATAGAAACACAATAGTAGAATTATTTTCTTCGTGCAGTTTGGGTCATAAATAATCGGAGTATTTCGCACTCTCTTCCACTCACGGGCTTTATGGGCAGGCATAGTGATACGCATTATTGTTGTCGATAAGCATTATTGATAGTGTATTTAGCTTTGTCATTTTGTGGGTTAGTGATATAAATGAAAGAAAAAAATAGATAAAACAACATATTTATTAAAATAAGAATAATAATTATTTAAAATAAATTATTAATCAGGTATCTTTGCATTAAAAAACTATAAGTACAAAAGTTTAGAATGTAACAAGTTATATTAAAAATAAATATAAATACTTATATCTAAGTTTAAAATTAACAGCAAAAAAGATAATAATGATTTTTATAAGAATGATAATCTTTCTTTGATAAGAACGACTTTTTATCGATAATGGCGTTGCGCCCGCGCAACATGCTCACCGCCCTAGCCGGACTGAAGCCAAGTTTGATTTATGACCCAAACTGCACGGAGAAAATAATTCTACTATAGCATTTGCCCGCGATTTATAAAATCAAAAGTCATGTTCAGTATCAGAATTACATGAATCTCGGAAATTTTCGTAACAACTCGGGATAAGTAGGTAATGTTAGCAAAGACACACAGAATTACGGTTGTTTTAATGAAGATTCTCAGTGAAAATTTCGCATCACAAGCCTTCCGCCAATTTCTGTAAAACTCAAGATAAGTAGGTAATGTTACTAAAGACATACCTATACAATTACGGTTGTTTTAATTAAGATTTTCAGTGAAAATTTTGCATCACAACCCATTTTTTTTCGACCTGTCCACTTTGAACCTATCGGGAATATTTTGGTATTATTCTCGGAATATAAAGTATCGCAGATTTTAAGACCGAGAATTTGTTTTCGAACTGTAAAAAATTGCATTGAAATCGGCTCAGTAGTTTTCATAAGTATCCCAAAGACCAAAAAAATTAAGAAAAAAGACTACAATTTTATAATATTATAGATATAAGTCGAAGGCTTCATAACATATAGGCATAGTATACGCAAAAACGGCCTTTCTTGTTGTTTACAAAAACTATGCATGTTACAATTTAGAAGGTCTTACCAGTATGCAAGTGTAATCATCTAGTCTTATGCCTGTACGCCCATTTGTTATAAAGCCCTCGACATATCTTTGTCATTTTGATAAATAGATGAAAAGACGTATGACGATTTTATATGCTACTACAGTACCCTAAAAAGTAAGTGAAATGGACATGAGGTATAATTTAGGGGGTGTATTTTGGGGGTTTTAGGGGGTATAATATTGTTGGGAGTTCCACAAATGGAGATTAGTTCTACTAATGGTTCCATTTGCAGACGTTAGTAACATTTTACGTTCAAACGTTTAAAATTGAAACATGTCTTGTAGGGTAGTTTGAATTATTAGTTTTTAGTAGTTTACGTGCTGTCGGTGGGCTCAGTGGTTCTCATCTCAATGATACGTTCAAAAAGTAAGCCGTTTTTATAAATGAAATATTTAAATCAAAATACTTACCTCATAATATAATATTATAGAAACAGGTAATCATTTATTGCTCACTAAATAAAAAATTACAAAAATGTAGGATTAAAATATCGTCTTGGTTAAAACAATACAACACAACAATAAACAACACTATTATCTAATCTTTTGTAAAGTTTGTGCGGTAGTTTAAATTATTAGTAATTTTTTAACTACCTTCATTAAGTCACCAAAATGCAAATCGAATCGACTGCTTCCGGACTTAAGCATTGGAATGCCCATGCATCATACATACATATTATCACGTCTGTTTTTCATAGGGTAGGCAGAGGTGATGGATATCTACTTGCAACGCTTTTGACAAATATCTTTCGTTACATCTACTTTCATCAATCTTTTTATACATGCACAATTATTTGACGTGATTTTTGCCTGATCTTGCTTTAACACTTGTGTTGTTTGATAATGATGTCATATACTTGTTTTGTGATTCCGCTTTCATCCATTCTTCTTTCATACGTGCTCAAATCACCTTAGCATTCCTTTTTGATTTTTTTTCTGATATGAAAAAGACGTATACGCTTTCATATAGGAAAAGCCGGATACTTGCCTCGGTCGGATACATGCCCCGGTCTTTAATAAACCATGTTAAGATTATAAGTTGTGTTGGCGCTTTACTTCGATAAGTAGTGACCACCCCATAGGCCTCAATGCCGTGTAAGCCATCGGAATAGCCAAATATGTTTTGTCCGTGTGAGCAAAAATCTTCCGCGGCAATACTTTGACAGGCGTTATAATTATATTGGTAAGTAATTTCTATTGAATATTTTTATTACTGATCGTGGTTTCAGACAACTTTTTGTTTCTTTGCATGCATTAGAGTTTAAATTACATTATTATGTTTTATTGCTAAATAATTTTTATTTCTTTCGCAAATGAAAAGGGCAAGTATCCGCATCTAAAAGGATAGTCGCCCTACTTACTGTCACGGATAGTTGCCCCTAGAGTGACTAAAAATTTCTTAAGAAGCAAAGACGGATTTTTGTTTTTTTGCTGTTTTTTCGAATATAGAGTCAAAGCTCTAACTCGTTGTAAATTAAATAAATAAATAAATAAATAAATAAATAAATAAATAAATAAATAAATAAATAAATACTTCACTGTTTTATGTACTTATTTATTCTAGGTAAGCAAAATGCCTCGCAAATAATGCCTGGACAGATATCTTAGCACTTGCTTTGGAAGAATTGAGACAAAAAAGGTATCAATGAAATTTCTCGAATATACGGAATATCCTCTCGAACCTTAAAAAGACACTATGAAAAGAGTAACCAGCAATTGCTATTTCAATGTATATTTTTGGTTTAAAGGTGTATACGTAGCAGAATAAATACACAATTCTACCTACATAGGTACCTACCTTTTTATCTGACCTTATTGTATCTTTTGTCTTTTCTAGGAAAATATCCTGTTCTTGGCTTTGAGAATGAAAAAAGAATGGTAGCTCATATATTGAAGCTGAATTGTATTTAATAAAAGATCTCTGTAAATTAAAAAGACTGTTAAATAAATAATAAAGATTACTCTAGGTAATTGATATAAATGTCTTGCTATCTAAAATAAAAATCATACCGAGGTTACTATCCCCGCACGAGGCAAGTATCCCCTGAAGCATTTTCCACGCTAGGCTACTATCCGCCATAGTAGGCAACTATCCCTCTTCTGAGAGGTGAAATAAAACAGTATTTATTCAAAACCATTGCTAATTAAGTATACAAAAATAGGCTTTTATAGAAGATAAAAGACCTATGTTACGAGATACATACTGAATAATTTTCAGCAAGTTCATATTTAAAAAATATAAAGCTTTTTCGAAAAGTTGGGCAACTATCCGGCTTTTACCATATTCTTGGGCCCAGATTGTATAAAGATGAGAGTGATTTTAAGATTTATTTTATTTACGCTGATATTTATTTTTTAATGTAGTAAGTTCAGTTATTTTGAATTATTTAATCGTGTGATGTGTTTACATAATATAAATTATTGTTGAATTCAGTCGCATAAATGGGTTATAGTGACCGGTAAGTTATTTTATTTGAGACGTTATTTTTAAGATTTCTCGTCTTCCATATAGAATTAAGGGCTGATGATTTCTATTTTGTAATAGAAAAATATTAAATCATATCCCAACTCATTACATTTCTTTAGTTTAAAAGTCCCCTTCTATATGCTAGGGCTTTATCTGCGTTAGTGTTAAAGATTTGGGCTGTAGTTCAACGCGTCTTATTTAAAGCGTTAATAAATAACTTCGTTAACACAAATATTCACACGTTAGTGTATATACATTGATTATCTGTCAATAATTAACATTTAACAATGTCGCACCTCAAACGGCGCACCGGCCATATCTGAATGAAACGGCCAATATCTGTAACACCATCGCAGATGAAGCCCCACCTTTAGGTAAACCGCACACTGAAATATCTACGTGAAACGTACTTGGGCGGTTATTTGTGAAACGGACGACAATAGGGCATTGTGTTGTGGGCGTGGCCCATTGTTCGTTTCCGCCAATCACAACTCAGCATACAACAATAGCGCACCGAATTGGAATGCCGTCGCTGTTCTATTGTCGAATTGGAATAATGTGTACTGTTCCAAATTTAAAATTATTTGAATTGCAATCTATTATTTACGTTTGAGATATTTGGCAACCATCTTTGTTTGTACTATTCTTCTTCTTTGTGCAATAATGGCTTGGCACGGTTAATGCATTCAGCCTGAGTCATGTGTCAATTTTCTACTATTGTCTTGAGAAACTACCTTTTGTGCCCATGTTCTACCTGCGTTAGTGTAAGTGATGGTGACCAAATGTGACGTAGATAATTTAGCGTTATAAAATAACGCGTTAACGATTAGCTTCATTGTGCATCGTACCACAACTTTGGTATAGCGTTTGATATTAAAAGGGGTCGCAGTCTGTTACAAATTAAGACCTATAGAATTTAAACGTATAAATAAACTATACATCAAAATAGGTTTATTAGGATAATCTCGTGGTGAAGGAGTCCCAAGAATTTTTACTTAACTTTTTGTTTTTTTCGTGGGTCGCGAAATAAAATCTATTTAAAAAACAAAATGAAATAAAAAAATATATCTTAAATTTACAAAAAATAAGAAATTCTTTCACCAGTAGGAAATCACATTATTCTTGATAACATAGGCTATATTTGATTGTAATTAATAATATTTTTAATTTTTAATGGCGATGATAAATTATATTATTTTAAATCATATTATAGCTTGTGAAGGTCAATTTCTATGAAGGGATGTCAAACGGAAAACTGAGGGAAAGGGTTGATTTTCAATAAATCGATTTATATTTTCCAGTATTCATAAAGTGTGCTTTAACTTCTCAAATTATTCGAAGCAATTTTAATTTTGGTAACATAGGTTTTTAAAACACCTTTTTACCGAAATGTACAATATGAAACTGAACTGGTTTAAATTTTAAAATTTATTTATTTTTAAGTATATCGTAATTCATTAACAAAAACATTTGTATCTGAATATAAATACGTATTTATATTATTTATTGAATATAAATTTCATTATTATTATCGAATTTCAAATTTACAATAAATATTAATAATTTTACAAAAATATGTCAATAGTCAAAGTCAAAAATCAAAAAAGTGAATTGAACAGTTGAGTATTATTTCCAAATGCAATATGATTACCACATAAGTAATTGGGATGGAGAAAGAAAATAAGTCTCCACGCAATTAATGTTTACCGCAGATTACAAGGTTTCACTGTCAAATACTAGACTTACGCACTTATTGCAGCTCTCCACATTTTTCATCTACTACGGTTACTGAACATAGATTCCATACACTCAATAATACGCAATTAGTTATTAGGTACATTACCACATGTAATAACAACATTAATTTACATATCTTAACGCAGATTAATGATACACCGCTTGTTATTGAATAACTTTACACTTGTTAGTATTTAAAACCCAACAATCAACTATACAAAAGAAAGAAAATAAACCGTCATCCTTAACACCTTTTATCAAATTGACGTTCAAGCAAAAAACAAACGTAAATAAATTATAACAAGTTTGCACGCTATCTGACTTGACACCTAAGTTCAAAAATAGAACCACTATTCATAGAATTAAAGGCCTTGTAGACGATCATTGTAATTTCAAGTAAAATATTCATGTACTTAATTTTCAAAGATTCATCAGTTTGTGCTTAAGTATGTTATCTACAGTTGGGTATGTAAATATAATAATATGCAATTCTATAAATGTTACTATAAAAATTAAATGAAATACGAATGATATCATGTCAATCATATAATTAGACCAATACATAAATTTGATCATTATATTCTTAGAATAGTTCTTTTCTTCTTTTGAAAGGCCTTGGAACCATAAATTTATACAGATTATTATGAAATTCGCTAAAGTAACCATATAAGATAGTATTAAAATACAAATAAGTCCAAATGAAAATGATCTGCGTATTAAAGTAGGTATGCCAATAAAAACAAGGTTATAGCTTGATTTGTTTTGGAGAGAGCATTTGCACTTATTTATGCATGTAACATTTGAACAATAGAAAACAATCACGGGCAGCAGTAAGTAAGCACTTACCATGAGATAGCCCCTCTACCTATTGTCTTACCTGTAAACATAAAAAAAAAACATATATAGTAGTTTAAATGTATAGACTACTACAATTAATAACTAATGATGATAAGGATATCTTTGGATTCGTTAGATAGCTAGAAAACGTCTTACAATATCACAGACATCCGTCAAGTCGCCCTTACGTGACATGACATTTCCTTTATATTCAGAAGCGTTGGTAGAGGTTAGCGCTGAAGAAAGAAACCTCCGTGCTACACATATTAATAGATATTATTTATGAATATTGAATCTTGAACATTATCGTCTATAACTAATGTCTATTAACTATGATTCCCAAAAGACCGGCAATGTTTCTTCACTTAGGTACATTAATATTAGATAATATAATTTCACTATAAACCAACCTTTTTGATTAACTTAGCTATATCAATAAATAAACCAAGAATAAAATTAAAATCATAAATTCTATAAACTTCATCACAACATTCTTTAATTACAATAAACTATATTGATTTCCGACTGACTATATTGATACTATATTGACCCAATAAAACTCCGAATTTATTATCAAAACAAAATATGCTTTACCAATACGCGTATACGTTTCGTTTCCACACTATTTCGTATGAACACCGAACACAAAATAGTACGTTATCTACAATTGCTTTAGCAGAGTTCATTAAGAAGCAATGGACACTGCGTCTCGAGACCGGATGCTGGGAACAGGTGTCGCTGACTGACCGACCCCTTACCATGTTTCATGTCGACGGTAAAACGATAGCCCCCTGTACTATGAAATTAAATTTATGAATACGTTACTTGTATTGATTAGTGTCTAGTAGATTATATGACATAGGGAATAAATATTTTACCTTAATATGAATGTATGTCTTTGACGACCACGGGCCATAAAAATGACCCGGACACTTGGACCCTTTGACAAATTTAATGTAAATGTGGCGTGATACCAACCGGCGATTATCCTTGTCTACACCATATAATAATGCACCCAAGGACAAGCCCCGGCCAGTGTAGGACTATTGTAGGAAATGAGGAAAAAAGTCCCGGGCTATTGAGGTGAACTGCTAATGGTACTAGGAGTCTGGGAATATGGGGACTATGGCGTCTGCCCGTCGCAATGTTCAGGGAACATGGGCAGACGGCGACTCGCCACTCACTGCATGGGCCCCAAAAAATAGCATAGAATGCAGGGGTAACATGGGTGTGATTGGTTAAGAGTTTGCAGAGGCGGGCTGCAGGTTCACCGAAGCTACTTCTGACGTGATGCCATTTATCACTTCCACCCCTGGAGCTTGAGTCTTAGCTCTAACGATCTCCACTCCATGCCGGCTGGTTAAGACAAGCACGGAGGCCTGGTCCTGGCCCCCGGAGTCATTACCTTAATTATTGTTAGGTATATTACATTAATTATTTTAAATGCCAATTTTTGATTAAAAAAAACTATAGTGACATTTGCTAAAAGCCATTTTTAAGCTGCGTACTCACTTGCGAGCCATAATTGTACCCGAGTGGATACAGTAACGTGCTCTAATATGTATACGCCGACCTTGATCTTCGCTCGGGTCGCCGCGAGCGCGCCGCGTGCCGCTCGCGTCGAGCTCGTGAGCCACGTATAACTTGGCCATAATGTCTAGAATGAGATCTAATTATTTTGACATCTGGCAATATTCTATTTTATCTGTTCTCAAGGTCAGTGAATAATAAACAAAGCGAATTTATCCACGTTATTTTAATTTTAAAGTTGATACTAGTCTAAATTCCACTAAAAAAATACGCATTTAAAAATTACTGCTCACCTGAAACTTGGTAAACAAGTTTCAGGTGAGCAGTAATTTTTGAAGTTTACTAAGGATGTCTAGTGGCAATTGAAGAAAAAATCTTTTCGTTATAATTCGACGATATTAAAAGAAAGAATACGAAAGAAGAAGAAAGAAGATACGAAAGAATAGCAGACATGATAGGATTGTAATGGTTAGTTTAGTTTTTTTTAATCAAATAACTATTCTGTTAACTATTACAAGGTGTTAAAGCCCTTGCTTAGAATTATAGTCAATATTAAAGTAAATACTAGAGGCTATGTTGACAAAATGCGTACGTCGGAACTAAATAATATATAAATATATAATACTCGTAATTAATATTGAAGTTTAGGTAAATTTGTGTAAGTGGCGCCCCTATTGTTTTCTACTTTACTTTGCCAGTCTGTACACTGTAATTTTTAGTTACAGTTTTTACAACAGTTATGACTCGCAGGTGAGTATGCTGCTTCATATTGCCAGTGCCACACATTTACAAATTGGCAGTTTTCTGACCTATTATACATCTCTTTTCTTTCATCTCCCAATTATTTGGGGTCGGCACAACATGTCTTTTCTTTCTATGCTCGTCTACTTTGACATACCTACGTCCTCTGTCACATCACAAATCCTTCACATCATCCATCCATCATTTTTTTGGTCTACGTTTACATTTCTACCCGTCATTCTTCCAGTTTTAACATTCTTTTTGTCACGTGAGTCTCATCCCTCCTTATTACAAGCCCATACCACCTAAGTTTTTCTTCCTCTTAATTTCTGAGTCACGGGTACAGTTTTCAAAGAGCCCTTTATGTACTAATTTCTTACCTTATCCATTCTTGTAATGTCACAGATCCATCTCAATATTCTCATCTCAGTCGACTGAAGATGTTTGTGGTCTATCCCTTTGTGTATTGTTACATATACCGATGAAGGCAAACGTTATGGTGAAACCTGCACAGCGAGATAACTGGCGTATCAAATTCAGTAATCCGCCTCTGACAAATATAGTGGGTATACTATTCCCGCTCCGGTAATAGCTGGCATTTGTTACTAATTTACCTAATTCTTATTTTAGAAAGTATCGAAATCTCTTTTAAAACGTTCTACGTTCTTTTATAAAGGTTCTATACATTGAAGCCCATACAAAAGCGCCTATCTGTTTCACATAAAGGCAACACAGAATAAAAGGCAAACAAAACGTCTATACAGGCAAGACTAAACATTTCCAAGACGTTGCCTCCTAAGGGGAGAGGATAGGGGGATACACACACCCTTTAACACATCTTACCACCATACATATATACTTCCAATATAACTAAAACATACCTTAATTCAACGCAATAAGAGCGAAATAAACTGCAAACAGATTTGTTTCACCCGCAAAACTGTTACACAATGTCCAACGAAACTTGAGCCCGGAAAATGTATTACGTTTCCTCGTCTTCCATACATTATATAAGAGCAGAGACGGACGGGGAAGTTCAAGGTGAATGGTAGATAATGTTTTTAACCTCGTATAGGTATGTGGGGGAGTTTATTTGAAATGAACCAAAGGCAATGCCACAGACTATAGATTATGTTTTGTGTGAGTCTGTGAGTATGCGGAGTCTGTATTGAGTTGGGTTAATTACGTAAACTGTGGTTCAGTTACCTTTTATACACCTATGATCTTAGATAATAAGCTGGTTTGCCATACTGTCTGTCTATTAATTTTGTTTACTAACGGCATAAAAGAAAATTACTAATGAGAAAAGCATAGTAAAACAGCGGCCTTATAGTTCGTTGTGTCGACGTAGCGTCAACGCTGCGGAGTTTTACATATTTTTACTATATAGAGACATGCCACATTATGCGTTGCGTGCAACGTTTCAATGGATCGACGGACGAGACAAATGCGCTACGCGCTCGGAGCTTCGCGCTCTCGTCTAACAGCAATTCAATATAATCCCGCATAAAAAACTGACCAACACTATTTCTTAACGCAATCAACATATCCAGAATCTTTTATTGATTCACATTTGTTTCGGCGGTGGCGTAATAAAAGCTACAATACAACATGTTTGTTTGCCATCCATTGTCGAAAGTCGACTGAAATGCACGCTGAAACGCTGAGCTTAGACGTCATGCGTCGTCGCAACGTAGGTGTTGCATACAATGCGTTCATCCTTTGCGACAACACAACACAGCGCTCTAATGAGGCCTCTCTCTTAGTAGTAATATCATGGAAAAATAATACATAGTTATAACAATCGCCCAGTAAATACTCACTACTGACACAAATAGCAGCGGATTTTTTTTTGCGCTTGTATAAAAAAAAATTAAACTTACAATCAACCTATTATTATGTAAAACATATTTTTCAAGTTAGCCTTAAGAATTAGCTTACATATAATACCCCCGGTATACACAATTTTATAAGTTAGTACAAGCCTTAACTAAGAAGCATTAGATTTTATCATAGAATTTCAAACTTTATTTGATCGTTCGGTTGGGTTAAACAATTTTTTTGATAAAATTTCATGGAATTGGAAAGGAGCTTACTGGAGTTTTAAATCTAGGTACAACTGATTTAAGTCTAAAAAATATGTTTTAAATCATGTGCCGTCAATTAAAACTTTTAACCGATTTTTCTATAAAAACCAGAAGAAACTGGTGGCGCCAACTGCGATAGAGGAGTGTCTTTTTATATTGAACAAGTTCGTGTTTGACCACTATTGCACCTGATGTCTGAAAGAAATGCAGCGTAAGGTGGTGCCGCTTGCCTAGAAGGTTCACGCGAGACTTGAAGATACCGAGATCGTATGTTATAGGTAAAACAGTGTGTTATAAAACATGTTTTTTTTATTCTCTTTAGTATTCCTTTTCCATGATTTGTATGTATTGTTAAGAACTGAGTGCCGATAAAAGACAAATTCATACCTGCATACCTGTAGACGTTTTATTACCTTTGCGGCATTTGCACTTCTTTTGTTTACTTTGTGTTTAAAATTTATGATAAGAAAAACAGTCCATTGTTTATAGTAATATTTTATGATAGTCCAGTCCAGTCCAGTCCAGGTGTGATTCTATAAAATTCAGTCCACGCGCTCAAGCAGACATATTGTATTTGTACAGTATAAAGCATTGCCCCAATGGAGGGATGAGGCAATCTAGCGATAGCCACAAACGTAGCAAGACATTAGTGACGGACTTTGCGCGTGTGATTGAATCGTGCATTACCTTTGGACTGATTATGTACATTTATATTTGTATCTGCGTTATAAGTGTTTGTATAGTTCTAATAAATTCTATAATAATTCCAACGGCATTTGAATTTGAGTCCTGCAACTTGTGACAGTATGTATATTGACATTTTCATTGATGTGTATTATTCTCTGTCTATCAAAGTATATCTACTATTTATAATTCATCATCTCATACAGCCATCAAAATTATGTGCCACAATGAGCTCTGATATAGAACCCAAGACCAGGGGTCCCGAGGGAAGGCGGGTTTGTTTTCTAATTACTCGCTTCCATTCACTCCCTATCGAACATTCTCTGGAGACATCTTGTTTATAAACATATACGTATTATAATGGTTATGATATATACCTTGGAAATTGAGAGAAATATGATTGAGGGAGTGTGAGTTGATAATAACTATATATAAGTAGTATTGTATATCACCTAATATACTCTGTAATTTTGAGAAAGTAATTTTGATTTTAAAAATATTTTTGTGCGGGTCTAAGAATTATGAAATAAAAGCAATAATATTAATGTTCATGTTATTGAAATTCATAAAATAAAATATCTAACATCAGAGACTAACAAAATAGTTTCTATCCTTAAAATTTTATTTTCGTCTTTCTAGGTATACTGCCACGCTCTGAACGCCGCAGTGAAATATTTCCTCATAAATATTTGTGGTAGCTTATAACGTAAATAAGAAAAAAAACAAGCTGAGGAAATACATGTGTAAAAGAACAAAAACTCTTCTGCATCGTTATGTCCGACAGAGGATACGCTAGGGGGGTGGATGGAGCCAAAAAGGAAAAAGTTGAAGCGGAGGAAAGAGCAGCCCAACCTTTGTGTGCCACCCCTGCAAAAGTACGGTCTGCAAGGAAATTTACACATAGGTATATATTACATAATGTGTTATTTTTAAATATTTATTATCATAGTCCTTATTCTTTAAATAGGGAGTTTTATGATTTGTATATCTTGCTAGTATCAATTAATAAATATAAAATAAGAAAGGTTTAACATATTCAAGCAAATATACAAGTAAACAACTTTGATTTTAAAGCTCAGCGTTAAATACCGGTTGCATTTAGAGCATTTGTCTTAAAGCGGCTTCCAAGAAGTGAAAATTTGGAAGTGTGCTTTCCAATTTTCTCTTCTCCGTTTTGCGAGGTTCTTGGTATCCTTGATTGTGAGACCATTGGGAGTCATATCATCCCTTACGACGTCAAACCAGCATATATTACAAATATTCAAGCAAATAGGTACCTGGCGAAATATTGGACTTGTGCAACAGAAGCCTTAGCCAAACTATAGGTTGACGCGAAATGAAGGAATTCTAGTGGCTGGTCGAAAGGCCACATTCTAGCTAACAGTCAAAATATACTGTATATATAACTTTTATTTTTAAATTAATCTAACATTCTTGAAATTAACAGTGCACTTCAGAAACATCTGTCAGAAACTGTTTAGTTACATGACAATTACGTACACGGTGCTTATTTAAAAAAAAACAAATATCTCTCTTACATTACAAATCGATGTACACTTATAAAGTAAACGGCTAGGGGTCAAAGTATCAAAAAGCCCGTTGGGAACTTTATTTAAATGTCAGATAACAGGGGAGATTTATATGAGAATTCAACTTATAAGACAACACTTCCGATGTGACCACGTATTTACATCAATAGGGAACACAGTCAACTTGTGTTCAGGTATTGATTCGGGCTTTTCTTTCACTGCTGTATATTGCCATGTTAATAAAACTTTAAATCATACCGAAACTTCTGAATAATACGAGAAATTTGTAATTTAATTGTGTTGGCATCCTTAAATATATGGTAGATATCTTATAGTATGTACATACAGAAGACGTGAAAGTATATTTGTAGTAACTACTCGTATAATAGCGGCATAATTTATTAGATTATATGAAACTAATAAGTAATTGTAAACGATGTGTAACTTTGACACTTGTGAAAATAAGTAGTTATTATAAAAACCACGAATGTTCGTTATGTAAAGATTACGTCACTTGAGACACCGACTGTTTACAGAAGTCGGTGAGTGGTGGTAGTTATGGGACAAAAATATGAAAAAAGTCTACTGTTTGTTGGTGAACTTGTAAAGGTTCGGTTTAGTACTAAGTTAATGATTGAAATTGTGTTTAGATGTAAAAAGTAAAATAAAGTGTAGGAATTGTGCATTGTATTTATCTGAAGTTCAAAGTCCTACAATTGCAAATAAAACATGACGTTATTGCACAGGACAACAATAGGGGGCATTATACAAATACGCCCTTGCGTAAACAGGTTTTTATTATTATTTCGAAGCTAAAACCATGCATACAGCCCAGGTACTGGACAATGGTTACCGTCCTTTATAGACGTTTGCAACACTAGGTGCATAACCAACGTATTTCCAATCTTTAGAAAGGAATAGAGGAGATACGGAGGCGGGATAAAGGGGATGGGCTGAGAGGCCCAGATAGCAAGAATTCGATATTGAGATGATTATCTCAAGGTTCACTTCTATTAGGTAGACCGATAAATCTTTGAAGTGAAACTTCTTTAGAATCGAATTGTGATTTGAAACTAGCTGTAATGAAAAAGCAACGCTAACAAGAAATAAACACATACTGGGTTGCCTGGAAGAGATCGCTAAGCGATAAGGCCGCCCATGTTCTAATACAAATGTATCCATATCAATTGTATAGATTTAAGATTATGGTGTACAATAAAGAGTTATCATCCATTCATTCAAATAAATCTAAGCCTGCGAGAGAATGAGATAGAATACATTATATTTAATCATTTAAACACAATGCTTATATGGATAGAGTTGGCAAGGTTTTTAATTTTTTTGTTAATACTTCAAATTTCGTGAAATTTAAAGAAATATAAAGAAATTTGGAATCCCTCCCACCCCTTTGTCACACTTTGTTTCACTTCTACTGGGTATAAACTGAACACATATACATTTCTTTTATGCTATCGGTACATAGAAGACACAACTTTGTAGCGTTCGTCTGGGGGAGGCGAAATTAAGAGACACTTTGTGACGACTCATAAAGGAATGTGAGCTATACCTATACTGTAGCATCAGCAGCTTAGCTAATTACAAAAAATACATACAAGGGCATGTATTTGTTGTTGGATTTAGTTTTTAAATCACAGGCAGATACAATCAATTCTAATTTTGCAATAAATTTCACGATTACGCTGGCCTATAGAAAATAAAAATTGGTCTGTACTTTTGACCAGACCTTAATCTGGAGTCAGTTTGGTTCATACGCCCTATTGTATATGGACGAAACTGATCCCAAATTCGCATGCAACGCATCGAAATACAGACATAACAATGTACAGGTCTGGTCAAAAGTAGATACTAGATTTCACATTTTGTGGGCCGGTATTATCATTGTAAGGCAGTGGTTCCCAAACTTATATTGTATACCGTCCACTTTGAGAATAAATTATTTTTTAGCGCCCCCATTTTTTCACCTCATTAAAAACCACTATAATGTCAAATTAAATTAATTGATTATTGAGAGCTACATTACCGGACAATAAACAGTCATTCTAAACGAGACTTGACGGCACTGAGGTCTCAAGTTAACTCTTATGGGCTACACCTGCCAATGCCCATTTTTTTTTCTGGGTCTCTTACCGCCCCCTTTTAGGGCTGCAGCGCCCACAAGGGGGCCCTATCGCCCGCTTTGGGAACCACTGTTGTAAGGGATACGTTTATATTAACAGAAGATTCGAGAAAAAAAATTTGGAGTTTGTTTTTATTTTTTTTACTCTATTTTTTTTAAAAACAAATTATTCTTGTACGTTAGTGAGGAGTCAGGGAGTTGTAGGAAACTTCCCACCAAATTTTTCTCTTTATGACTACTACGTCATGAAGTAATTTAAGAACCGCACCATAAAAACTCTTGGAGCTTAGCAATGCAGTAACGTTGCGTCTTATACTGCAAAGATACAAAGTCGTAGTAACCACTTTTTAGTATTTGGAGCATCTATTTCTAAACGAAGTATTGCAAAAAAATTTAAGGTTTTAGAAGCTGAATTATCTCTGCCGCCTATAGAGTTAAATAAAAAAAGCCATTAAAAAGAAATAAAGAATATTCATTTACTACATACAGTTAGCATCTTATAGAAAGGAGCGGCCAAGATGGTCAAATAGATAAGAACATCGAAAGTGATCATTAATATCGAACCAACCGAGGTTGTCTAATAGTTCGAATCAGCTTTCTTGTCCAAATATATCGCTATATTTGGACAAGAAGGCTGACGTATTTGACGTATGTATTTGACGGACAAAGTCAAATACATGCGTTCATTCAAGCAATCATGGTTATGTTAACAACCATAGCGGCAAAGGTAACTAAGCAGCCAAAGTATCCAGAAGTATGGTACACTCTATAAAAAAGAACTCTTTGCTGACTGATAAATATAAGAATACTGAATAGAACTACCATGAATATACCATGAATATGAACTTCTAAATTCGGTTCAGCTCAGCAGGTTGCTGGTTGCCACTCAACCTCATTGAGAACATTTGTAATAATTTCGGGGAAATATAAATGTGTCATACAAACAGACGGATAATACGAAAATATCTATGAAACGCTCTACGGATCATAACATGAAGCCACAGCAAAGTTCTATCGCTGATTATCAAAACTAAAACCCAAGCCAAGCTGAATCCAGGATGCGTGACGTAGTTCTGAATATTGCAGTCTTTATGATGAATTATCCGTTAAATAGGTCGCATGTGGACGAGATCTTCTGAACGCCGTGCCCATAATGTCATATGTTGCGTGTTCAATGTTCTGTAATCTATTGTTATTAATACTCTGATAAATGAGGTGCGTGTATATGGTAATGTTTCAGATAGAACAGCTGTTCGAAAGTCTTTCTCTTTATTACGAAACTCGCAAACATGCAAACGGCCCATCTAATGGAAAGTGGTTAGCAAACAGACATACGAAACCAGGAGCGAAGTCAACGCGCTGCCAGCCTTTAGTTGGTGATATTGGATGTGCGGGAGCGTGAGCGGACGTCCTTTCTCCGCTTCCGCCAATAGGGGATGCACCGTTGATGGACGACAACGCTAGATCTTCGGCTGGTACTGAAGAGCGGCTTTCGACCGGCGGCCACAGTGAGTGGGTAACCCGGCGTTATGCCATCCAGATGGGGGCGCACCATGTTCCGCGCGCGCTCATTTTTCCTCTTGTAGGGCGCGGTATAAACCGCCACACGCAGAATAAAGACTTATAAAATGGGAATTAAAAGTTGTCCCTCGGCAGTTGATGTGGCTTCAGAGGTCACCGCCAGCCAGGACGTCGAGTTGGTCTCGCTTCCGCTTTCCCGTAGCCCCGTTAATTTTTAACATATCAATATAGCTTGCTAGCTTTACTAACACCTTGTTTAGTCAACTGAATCTGTAGATAAATTAGGATCGGTAGTGGTCTGTTATCTGTTATTAAAATAAGCACACAAGGATATTAATATACTATAATGTAAGTAATACACGACAGAAAAAATATCGACATAAGAGGACAGAAGAATACATCAAAAACATGGTGTCAAAAAAAAATCGAATGTAACATGACTTCTGAAGTGCCAGTGCCAAGTTACACGACCTCATTTTAACAGAATCAAACAACCAATTACACAATAGCAACGTGTTAATTGTAATAATTTGCTTAGTAGTCACATGCAGTCAGGTGTTTACTCTGAATTTCTTCCATATACTCACATGGAACAAAACGTCGTGAGCTTTATGAATGAAACAAAAGTGGTTTGTGCGAAGACAAAATGTCATGCGGACACAGCTGAACTAAATTAGAATGGACACATAACAAAACATACAATAGATATTGTATGGTTGAGTTTAAGATAAATCTACAATTTAAGTTAAATCTATAATGATTTTAACTGTTCGGTTTAGTGAACAACGTTTTGCTGACGCTTCGGCCTACTTTAGACTATTTTAATATTTATTTAAATAATACTTACAAATACTTTGTGATTGAGTTGCAATCGAGTTCGTCGTAACATACGATTTCAACTACCAATAAGTTGAACACAAGGATCAGCATCCAAGATTTTACAGTGCGATAATAAATCCCTGAAAGCAACAAGGTGTATTTTCTTCAATAAGAAAGCACCAGCACTCTACCAACTACTGCCAGCATCCACCACTACAAGCAAGAGCAAGTGTATAAACTGTACAATAATTGAGCTTTGTTTCGCGCCTTCGTACGCAGTAACTATCCCATTTCTGGAATAAAAATTATCCAATGTTAATCACTGTTTTACATCACCATGTATGAAACGTTTTTGCTCAAAATTTTGATGAAAACAAAAAAGAAGGAAAACAAATTTTAAACAAACAACATTTTCTGACCTTCAGTATGTTTTTTTAACATTACTACCACATGTTGGCGGTAAAGAAAACGCAAAAAATTAATAAATTTGATCAAGTAATCTATGAAACTCGCCGTACAACCGTGGCGGGTATAATAGCTATTCCCCTAAAAGTGAATAGGCTCTATTCCAGCAGTGGAACATTTATGGCTTGATATTATTATGTCTATTATTCCTCGAACTTCTTTACTCGAATTTCGACGGTTCCAGCACTGGCGCGATCTACCCTTTTATCCGTCTATTTCACTGAAACACAAAAGTGCCAGGTTCGATTACTGGAATGGTAAATTTTGCAAACTATTTACTGGGTGTCTGGGATCGGTTCGAGGATTGTCTGTACACATACTCCTAACACGAGCACTACTTGCTTAAATTTAGGTTACCTATATAATATGTTTTTATCTGCCATTCATAAAAAATGCGATTATCTCGGCTGGTGCGCTGATATCCCTCACCTAAATTCACGATCACCTTTGCAGGAAGTTCTAATGTTAAAAAAATAAATTAACTGATCTTTAATGAACAGAAGCCGAAATACATAGGTCATAAAACACGATACCTCGTCTGCAGCGGTCCGGCTCCCTCGCTAATTGGTCGTAAATTATTATAATATTATTCACTGCCCACCCCAAAGCTATTTAGTGCGGCGTGAATATAGTAATTGGAAACAAAAATGTTTTGACTTGTGATTTATCTAAGCCCTAGTTTGATTAAGGTGTTATTTTATTTTATAACACTATGTCTATGGACTGCAGTTCCGTACATTTATTGAGATTACATAATAATAAAAATGTGCATGTTATATATTTTACACGCTATTAGTTTATTATATTTATAACGTTTTTTTGTATTTATTGTTGTTGTGCGTTTCATAAGTTTAGACCGTAAAGAACAATGCACACCTGCAGTTTATTACCTTCCCGCATTTGGACTTCTTTTGTTTACTTTGTGTTTTAAAATTGTAATTAGAAATACATCCCATTGTTATTGTACGCGTTTGTGGCCACAGGTTACGTTTTCTTGGCAAATTCAGTCCACGCGGTCGAGTGTTGTATTGTATACGTTTAGTATAAAAAAATGCCCGAACGGAGGGTTGAGGCAATCAAGCGAGAATTACGATACGAGCAAGACGTGTACATTCGATAAGCTATATAGTGACGGACTTTGCGCGTGTTATTGAATCGTGCAGTTTGTACTGGTTGTGTTCAGTTATAATTGTACCTGTGTTATACGTGTTTGTATAGTTCTAGTAGAAGTAGTGAATTCTATAGTAATTCCGACGGCATTTTAATTCGAGTCTCGTAACACTATGTTAGTTTTATTAAGATGCTGTACATAATTATGGATTTCTACTAGATGTACAATGTTGTCATTACTTTTGATTTATGAGAAATACGATTAGTTTTGATTGTTTTTTACCCACATTATTATTTTTTACTGTTGAGTGTTTAATGTTATCACATCACAGCTGACGATATAAAATACCATATTTTGTGCAATTTAATACATGTATATCCACATATACTTTTATTATTATTAGATCATATCAATCATCAATTATTTGATTATTATATTTTTTTACCTTAAACTATTATAATATGTAAAGAAAAAACTTAAATATTTTTTTTGTTACATATTGTGATAATTAACTCGAAGAAATAAACAATAACATTCCTACGAACAATAATATCAGTAAGCCTTAAGCGGAGAATGTATTTTAAATTATGCCATTCCTATTATTATTTTTCTAAGTAATAAAGTCAGGAGAATCCTCTATTATTAAGTTCGAACTCGTATTTCCACAACTCGGTCATAAAGTGCTTTTAACACTGACATTTTAGTGTCAACGAAAAACAACGGTGTCCGTAAGTCTTGTTTGATCAAATAAAATGCGTTCTGCCTTGAACTAAGCTCTTCTTAGCCCTTTACTAAGGTCACTGCTACACTTCAACTAAAGCTATGATAGCATTAAAAACATAATTTTAGCAGAGTTCGTAAAATAGAAAATGTTATAATTTAAGTTCAATATATGTCGTTCAATAATGTTTCTCTCTTGGAATAAACTATTTCCTAAATTTTATACAACGATTTACAATACAGGCATATTTCCTATTTTAACCAAAACAATCTTGAAATAAAATTATATTCTATTAAACTTAGATAAGATTTCATTGTGTTAATTCTTTGATTTCCAAGTCATAGATGATTTTAATTAGTTCTATCAATCTATCTATGTTTCAAATGAAAATTGGAAAATGTGTCAGAAGAAGGGTTTACATTATTAAATGAGTAAAAAAGTAGTATTAATAATCTATGGACTATATTAAATAACACAACCTAAACACAAACTAAGTTTTTTCCATACTTCCTTATGAGTAAAACATAGAAATAATAAAAAACCTTAACGTTAAGTCTGTTACAAAATGTCGTTTGAAATAAATAGCTTTTTATCTATCGATATCTAGTTACAACGTCATAATGATCCATTACCTAAACCAGGCATTATATTCAAAACCTTTATCTAACTAAATTTTATTGGAGAACACTTTTCAAAGATCGTATATGTAAGTTAGCAATACGTGTAGCTAAAAAAAATAATTCATATTTATCCATCTCAAGCTTGTTTCTAAAGTACAGAAATCTATAATATTATTACATTCTCAAAATGCCGTGTGTACATTAAAGTTACTCGTATTTAAAAATCATCTAGAATACACTTTATAAACGATAGAGAACACGATTAAATTATTTTAATCTGTTTGGTTCGGGATTCACGTAAAAACTACGGGGCCGATTCAATGCAGTTTTGAGATTCAAAGACCCCAGGAACATATGGTGGACTAACTAGACAGTCCCAACTATGCTTTTTATTACAAAACACTGATTAATTGATTGTAAAATCAACATAGTTCCACTATCAGTACTACTAAATTGTAGTCAGTCGACGACACTCAGTTGAGTCACTCACTAAGTTGAATTTCGAAATAAAGGTTAGTGAATATTAAATCGTATGAGCTTTAGATAGCATAGTTGTGTCAATCGCTTCGCTATAATACTATGTTAACACCTAACAGAATTGTATACTTATTTGAAAACCAGATTTAGCCGAGACAATTGACTTTGCCGTCCATAAGTCAGACATAAAACGGATGCTTGAGTCAAAGTGAGCGGTCATTGTGTGTCTTGACTGTTATTAATTGTTCAAAAGTACATTATTATTGCAGTTGTGCATTCATAACGGATTCTAGGCCAAGTATTAATATGTAGAGCTTGTTATGTTTGTAAAGTTAATTGGTTAGGTCGCAAGATTTTACATCAATATGTTACTTACTGTGCGAAGTTACTAAATATATATATATATTATTTATAAGCTGGCAAATAGACTATCAGTTGTAATGGAAAGTGATTACCGTCGCTTATATACGTTTGCAAAACTAGGTGAGAACCCAACGTGTTGCCAACCTTTAGGAAAAGTTAGAGGGGATGGGAGGATCAGACAAAAATAATGGGATATGGAATAAATAGCCATAGAACAGGGGGGAGAGCAAGTCGACCGTCAGAACTCTCTCAATGCACGACACGACATAGGATTAGTTCAAGGCTATCCGCTTCACGCTGAAATTCTGTGAGAGCGTGATATCGCACCGACCGAGTGGGCTCTAATATTTATCCAAGAGCTAAAACAATTATATTGATTTCAGCATGGCTCTATGACGTTAGTGATCTAGTGGGCTAATTAATATACGGGAACGCAGACGAACTGGAGAGCTTCAGCTGAGTAAATTTCGAAAAAGCATGATCAGTTATTTATTCTGGTCTGAGCATGTAGGATCAGTTCTAGAATTGTTCGCAGTATATCATATATCAGAAATGTGACTTTAACTTTTTGTGACGTTGAAAAGCATAAAAATATCCCATATTTCAAAATCTGCTTAATAAATATAATTTTGTTGAAAGTAGTTTTTGTTGAAAGAATTTTTCAAGCTCCACAAACTTGCTTTGTTTCAGAATTCTGAAAGTTGCATCCGTGACAAAAAATTGAGAGGAAGACAACTCAAGGTGTGGGCATGAGCAGGCATGAAAATTGCGGGTTAAACCAGAATATTGACAGGTACAAATGTATCAGAAGAGATAGATGGATTGTGTGATGGATGACCTTATGATTTGTGATGTGACAGAGGACGTATGTCAGAATTAAGGAGTATGGAAGGAAAAAGCGAAGTGAAAGAAAAAGTTAAAAGTTAGATGATACAATTTACGCAAGTTTGAAAATTAATATTTCGCTATTTATAAAACGTATTTAAATTTTGTTGTATTTGAACGTATTTGGTAGTCGATAAAATCAAAACTCTCGTCACTAATATGTGCACTAGTGTTGTCTCATTATCTTTTCCTTTTTACCAGAGTCTAATGTGTTTCGTATATAATATTAAAACGATTATATCGGTTATAAAACCACTTTTTAACCGACTTTGAAAAAGGAGGAGTTTCTCAATTCGTCTGGATCTTTTTTTTTTTTGCTTTTTTTATGTATGTTCGCCGATTACTCCGTGATTCATGATCCGATTTACGTGCTTCTTTTTTGTTCGACGCGGAATAGCTTCCAATTGGTCTCCTAAAAATTTTACATAGTTTGGCCCAGTAGTTTTCATTTTATGAAAAATTTTCATGGAAATAATTTTCACTCCGTTCCATATGTACACCGATTACTCTGAGATTTTTAATTAGATTTACGTGATTCTTTTTTTGTTCGACGCAGAATAGCTGCCATGTGGTCCCCTAAAAATTTTACATATATTGGCCCAGTAGTTTTCATTTTACGAACATTTTTTTGTTCCCGGTTCTTGGGACTTATATTTTTTAAGAAGCGCGGCACCATTCGTAGGTCCACCCATACATAGCTAGACACTAAAAAGTAACAAATAAAAAATAAAAACTTCGTTTAAAAAACCGACGAAGTGAAGTCGGTGCAAAGTAAAACATAAAAATTACTATATTTTGAAAATTACTAAGCACCGACTTTAAGATGTTTTAGATAATATATGTTAATAATAATAGCTTTAGAAATAAGTTATTTTATACATTTTAGTTTTTTAGTTTTTGAAGTCAGTTTTTATTAATATTAAAGCTTTAAAAAGCATCAATAAACTTTTCATTTTTTTCAAGGCTGATGCGCAGACATTACGATATCATGTGGATTCCATTTTTGCCTACAAGAAGTATAATAGCCATAACAATTAGTAGAGCAAATAAAGTGCGAATATTTTATGCGCGGATTGCATTATTGTCGAAGTGTGCGCGGGCGCATAACGGTTATGAATTATTGTAGTCTATTCTGAGCGTACTCGCTTTAAGAATGGGCAACGCTCTCGCGTGCGGCTGTTCACTTAGTTTTAGTTTTCGACGTTATTGTTTTTGAAAAAGATACAGCTTTCTCAAAGCTGGAGTACAATAGATAAGGTCCTAATGGACAGCGATTACCGTCGCCTATGAATATTTACGACACCATAGATGTCACCAGTGCGCTTCCGGCCTCGAATAAATTTTATGACACCCTTTTTGAAAAACTCCATATCGTAGCCTGGTGGGAAAAACGCAGCTGGGAGCTCATTCCGAATTCCCACGGTACGCAACGTTTCAAAGAACGTTTCTCTTACGTTCTTGAGAAACGTTGTGTACATGAGAGAAGTGGCTCAAGGAAATGAAGATGAATTTTCAGCCGATGGTGAAAGGTGAATATAATGTCAGCCCATAAATGTCCCACTGCTGGGCTCGGGCCTCCCATTATAGGGAGGGTGGTGAATGAGAGGTGAATATAATAAATTGCATTTATAGGTAACATTAATTATATTTAAAAAGCTAAGCTCAATGACGCTTCGCTATGGATCAGCCTAATATTCTCTCGGCAAGTAATAAAGAATGGCGAAGTCTTCTAGTATTTAGAAATATTTTTATTTAAATAAAACGTAAGTCGTGGTTGAGTAATGGCTAGCGCACGCAACCTAAACTCAATGGATGCGGGTTCGATTCTGGGCGGAACCCATGCACCACTTAGGCAGTTTTCTGACATAATTAGCATATTGTTACATTTACTACGTGCTTACAGCGGTGAAGAAACATCGTGATGAAACGGGCACATCGTAGCTCGATGTGCCCGTTTCATCGATGTGTCAAATGTACCGTGGTGGGTTCACTGTCCGTTCCCCTATGGCCGAGCCCAGCAGTGAAACATTTATGGGGTGTCATTATATATATTTAATTATATAAACGAAATGTTGTGTAAAAAATTGATTTTTTATATAATGATGACAACAAATGTCCTCGAGTTTAATGTTTGTATGTAAGTCTTAAGAAGACTACTCAGTTTATGTTTTGTTTTGTGTGCGCATTAATTTGCGACAATATTTTTTTCTTATTTATTCACTTTATATATTCTCAAGTGTGTAAAACATACTTTCTCAGGAAAATGGGATTTGAGATGAGCTCACAGACTCAGTTGAGGTTTTTCCATAGCATTAATATATGAGATTTATCCAGAAATGTATCATAAAATACTTTCGACGCCGGAAGTGCGTTGGCGTAACACGTTATGCTGTTGCAAAAGTACATGGGCAACGGTATCCACTTTCCATCAGGTGAGCCGTCAGGCTGTATTTTGTCTCCAGTAAAAAAAAAAACTTTTATCTCATTGCATCATATTATTCTCAAAACACATTGTAGTGTCAATCACACATCGTCTCCAAATTTATTAAGAGGATTGAAATAATATTTTTTCAATGTATCACCGGATGTTTTGATATCAAATGAAAGTGTTTTCTGTTAAGATTTTGCATGGAATAATGGAAGTTGAAAGAAAATACATTCCTTCTTTTTGTATTTATTCTCAGAAACGAAGTCTTGGGGGATTGCAATTAATATTTTTAAAATTATTTGATTTTAATGTTTTTACAAGTCTACTAAAATTTAGTTTCATAAACTTCAAACCATTCGTAAATTATTATTAGTGTTTTTTTTCTATTTATCATAAAACATAATCTATGTTTTAGCGGTTTTAAGCCCGGCATATTATTTCATTTTTATTTCGACGTTTCGGTCACTTTTCAGTAGTCGAGATCACGGAAGACAACCTTAAAACCGTTACAACGTAGTTTTAATTATGTGCAGTAGTCGCAAAAAATTAAGAAAATATTCATAGAAAATTGTGTAATATATATAAATTGGAAACAACTCAGATCAGAACTAATCTAAAGGATGACAGCTGTGCGATAGCTCTGGGGTAAAAATTAAGTAGGTAACTATGATATATTTTAGCATTCCAATATACACAGATACGCGTCAGATTATTATCAATCGATTTTCCAAAATCAGTCGCTTTAGGCTTCCAGATGTTCATAAATTTTAAAAAGAGCTTCTTAGGATACCTGTTTTTCTATTAATACGTTGTTATAATAACTAACTTGAATATTTTGACCACATAATTATTCAAAACAAATAATTAAACGGTATAATATTTAATACTGTAAAAAAGAAATAGCTATTTTTTACATTATAAAATATTATTGAGTTTTAATATTATTGAAGTGAAACTGGTTTAGAATCGTTGTGATTTGAAACACGATGAAACGAAAACGCTACATAAATATATAAATCTATAGGACTAAGCCTGCAAGAGGATGAGATAAGTGTTTTACATTATGTAGCACATATTAGAGTTAATAAGATCGATGATTGAACATAAGTCCAATTTGGACCGAAATAAAACTGATATTTTTAAAATAATGAAAATTTTAAAGTAATACTTAAGAAGTTGAATTGCGAGTATAACAATTTTGACAGATGAATGACAAATAAGTTGTTGATTGATCAATCATTTATATTAATAAAAGTTAGAGAAGATTTTTTTTTCTGTGAGTATATTCTCTGAAGTTTCTCTTCTACTGCATGTGAACTGCACATACACACAATTTTTAGATTATTTTCTTTTCTGACAATCTCACTAGCCTATTATGAATGTAGATATACCTACAAATAATTAATATTCTGTATATTACTAACGTGATGTCAGGAGCCTTAAGAACAGACGAGCGTGCATGACAAGAGCTATGAATGTTAAAGAAGCAAGTGAGGTGTGTAATAATAAGCCTGAATGGCGCTCTGTTGTTCGTGCTTACCCCGCAAGGGACCTGGCGTGAATTTATGTATTTTGCTACCAAACATCATCTATACAAGCCTAATATTTTCTAGCAGGTTGATAGACGGCTGGACTTAAGATTTCTATAAGGATGCCGGTTACAAATAACGAATTCGGAACCCTAAAAATGCCGTAAAATAGCAACGGTTGTTGTGTGCACTTGAGCACACAATCGCCGCATCCGGCTGTGCGCTGGCACAGCTTAAGTGCACATGTCGCTTCTTTTAGCACATCAGTTGATCTTGTTTATAACATAATGTTTTCAGGTGACAGTTTTTGATATGCGCCATTTAATATTTGACGACGTATTAATATATTTTTGCAAGCGTTTTATATACGAGTAATTTACTGTGAAGTCACGAGTGTCTTGCTGTTTTTTGAGTGTTATTCAAGTAATCCGGTCCTTAATGGTTTTTTTCAAAATCGTTTTTTTTGTATACTAGCTGTCCTGGCAGACGTGGTCCTGTCTGGAAAAGCTTCAATCGATATGCCGACAGCAGCGCCACCTACCGGGTCCAATTGTGTACCAACTCAGAACCCTTCTTTGGCTCATGCACAGCAACTTAGATTAAGATCATCACATGATCAAATGTATAGTTACGATTCTATAAAGGGCATATAGACAAACATTCATTTTATATACCAAGAAGAAGAAGTACAGCAGACAGATAGATGGCCCATTTGATGGGAAGCAGTGACCGTTGCCTATTGGCATTAACATCACTAACTACCAATGTGTTACAGGTGTCGAAGGAGGCTAGAACCTGGCCACCGGAAGCCTTAAGGCTCGTAAGTGATTTTTTTTCAATAATACGTTTATTCACAACTAGCTGTCCCGGCAGACGTCGTCCTGCCCGGTAAAAAATAGGGGTTGATCGTAGAGGGTTGAAAATTTAGGGTTGTATGTATCTTTTAATGCTGTATCATAAAAAAATAGAAATTAAAAATTTTGTCTAAAAATAAATAAAAAAATTTTGGGGTGGACTACCCCTAACATTTAGGGGGATGAAAAATAGATGTTGGCCGATTCTCATAGATACCGGATAAGCACAAAAAATTTCATCAAAATCGGTCAAGCCGTTTCGGAGGAGTATGGCAACGAAAACTGTGACACGAGAATTTTATATATTAGATATAAATAGCGGAATAAATTTTTCTTGTGACCCTCATTGAAAATTAGGCTATCAATTGCAGTGTTCTTTTGTTATTTCTTACAGTATTATAGGCGTTCAATTTACTTAAATATGCTTTTAAAATCGAACTTATAATAAGTGGGCGGAAAATTGATCGAATTTTTTATATTTTTTGTTCGGATGTTCAAGGTAGTAATTTTTATTGCAGGAGCTCAACAGACAGGCAGACGGTCCACCTAATGGAAAGCGGTTTCCCTGGCCTATAAAGATTTGTAAAACTAAAGTTGGTGCCAATGTGCTGCTGCTCTCTAAAGGGAGACTAAAACTTGACTCATAATGCTAGAACAGTACTCAAGGTTGTAATAGTGGCATACTTTAGACCAAGGGTGATTACTATCCAGACGAGCAAATACCGTAGGGTATTTGCTCTGGCTGGCACCTGGCTATGTAATGTTTTGTCGTCTCTTATGACTGGCCTCCCGAACGCAGGAAATCTTCTTATTTCTCTCTCTTTACAATAAACTTTGTCGGTAATACTAGAAAACTATTGATTTTTGTAATTATTTAACGTGAATTACAGTATGTTACTTAGTTAGATTTATGGTAAGTATGTAAGCCTTATAATTGTATGTTATTTAATAAACGAGTCACGAATTTATAAGCTGCCATTTGAAATTAAATGTAATGCCTTCCCATCAATTTATCATTATTTGTATTTGTTAGCAACTTGTTGAATACTGTGTGCTGGTTTTCACTACACCCTTCTACAAGGCTAATGTTTGATCGTCTTTACCCCTATTATTTGGGGTTGTATGGCTGGTAGGGCTGCCAACATAAAGCACCGCAAAATTTGGAACAATAACTAGTCTTGTGTTTTTGGAGACCAAAGGAGATGGATACGATTTAATACATTCCTAGTCCCAAATTGTAAAAAGATGAGAGTGATTTTAATATATATTTTTATTATGTTAATATTTTATTTATTTATTTATAGTCGGTTTAGTTATTTTGAATTATTTAATCGTTTGGTGTGTTTTTATATTATTAAATGTTTAAATTCATTTGCACAAATTGACAACTTATTTTACTGGTGACTTTATTTTTAAGATTTCTCTTTTTTTTAGATAGAATTCAGGGAAAGAAAAGAAAGAAAGAAAAAATTTCTTTGAAGAAATAGTGACGTAATTACATTCCTTATACATTATTATAGACAGAGCATATTTTGAGAATTTGTACGCCGCATTTTCAGCAAACAAATTAGCACTCAGCATATTGTTGTGCCGGAATTATTATATATGACACAACGCTGAATTTCAGTGCAAACCTTACTTTTAGTGTAAGACCATAGGTCTGATGTTTTTCATTTTGTAATAGACAAATATATCGCTTTTTTAAACCCTCTACCAACTCATTAGATTTTTTTGTCTCAAAAGACGTCCGTCTCCTTTAGTTTTGAATCCTTCTGAAAAGTAGGGTTTGTCATTAGGACATTTGAAATGTCTACCGTCGAACTAGTTATTAAAGACAATGGTTCATGAATCACGATAGTTGACAGCCTTAGAAACAAGATTGGATATAAACAAAGCCACTTGTTGCTCCCCCAACAATGCATTTATATCAATTTGATGGAGTAATATCATTTCGTACTTACACCAAGCGCTGTGAAATAATGCCTTTTAATCACGCGATGGTCTAGCTTGAAGTTATTTTGTATTGCTTAAGATTTGATTTAATACATTATTGTTTAGAAAATTTAGATAATAATTTAAATAAAATTGTATATAAAATATAATATATACAATTAAAAGCTAAAAGTAAACTAAGTTATAAATAGTACCAGCTATTATAGACTGTGTAACGAATGGCTGCCAGAAGGGAGCGTGCCCAGAAAGCTGGCTGCATTGCTGCGCTGTATGGCGATGATTATTTGTTGGGCGAAATATGAGCCAGCCTTCTGATCACGGGGGGCATCAAAGAGTTTCTTACAAATCTCTATGAAGAAACTCTTTGTCGATGGACCCCACGGAACTAATGTTTCAACTCCAAACGGAACAAATATGTAAGATTACCCCTTAAGATTTTAATTTTATGACAAAACTATCAATTATAGAGTATAGCCAATCATGCTTCGCAATGATGTAATGTTTGCCGTGACAGTACCTTATGGGCTCAGAGGACGATCAGCGCTGGTTTTAAAAGACCAGCATTATGCTGAGTCTGATGCCCCTTTCAGGACAAGATTATGTTGTTAGTTTTAATTTTTTTTTTAAACAATTGTAACTACACTACACCAATGTAATTTGGCCTGAATAAAATTATTTTCTTTCTTTCTTTTCTTTCTTTCTTTCTTTCTTTCTTTCCAAATAGATTAACAAATAATAATATCACCACTTTCTGTCTAAAGGGCAACTCCAATATATCTTTGGTACTTAGTAATAATTTTCGGTATTACGTAAAACATCATACAACTTAATAGTTGCTTTATTTGCAACATACGCATTTTGTCCATACCATACCAATGATGATAAGTTTAAAATAATGTTCATAATTTTGTAAGCAAGAGCTTTAACACCATATACGACGCAACGCATTATATGGCATGTTACTATAAATATATCTATCCGTGCAGGAACGGAGGAAGAATACAATTTCCTGCGGCCGGGCGGCCTTTCGTAAGAGGCGACAAAACTCACAGCCAGGTGGTAGGCCATTTGCCCGACTGGATGGCTACCACCCCTGGTCTAGAGTACGCTGCTATAACAACCTTGAGTTGCGTTTCGGCATTAGTGATCAGGTTCCAGTCTCCCTAAAGAGAGCAGCAGCGCATGTAGCATCTTTTGTTGCAAATGTCCATAGACGTTGGTAACCGCTTTCCATCAAGTGGGCCGTCTGTCTGCTGAATAAAAAATATATAAAAGCAAACAGACGCATTGTTGACGCTGCGACGACGCAACGCACTAATGAGGTCTCAGCCTTAAATTCACTAAGAAAATTGTTACTAAATACATTCTTAATATAAATCATGTTAGTTAAATTGGGTTAAAATTACGTTACTTATCTTTTATTTTAGATTAAATGGTATTTATTTAATGGTGTATCATTAAAATATTTCATTAATTAAAAACTTTAGGTAATTAAAAAATGTATTAAGATATGCAAACCAGCTTATTTTACATGGAATGGTAATACCTGTCACGCAGTTTGTTTTAAAATAATGTTACAACTCAGGCCCCGACAAAAACAAAATCCAGCAGCACACTTGAAACTAAACACATTTTATTACCTGCCGGCATTTAAATTAATTTTAACTTTGTGATGATGGTATACTTTGTTTACTTTGTGTTTAAAAATTGTGATTAGAAAACAGCTCAATGTTTTATTGTACTCTTTTATGGCAATCATTAGCTAGGTGTGGTGGACTAAGTCGACTTAGATACGGGGACATTGCATTTGTGCAGTATAAACGATGTCCTGATGGAGGGGGAGGCATTCGAGCGAGAACCACAAGCAAAGCGATACGTGTGTACTACAATCGGGACTTTGAGCGTTTTTTTAAATTACGATCTTCTGCATTACGTTTGGACTTGTTGTGTTCGGTTATTTTTGTACCTGTGTTATACGTGTTTGTACAGTTATAATAAACTCTATATTAATTCTAACGGCATTTTAATTCGAGTCTCGCGACTCGTAACAATCGGGTAAATTACACCAGAGAGAGATTTTAAAAAATATAAACATATTTTAATGAACTTACTTTATGAAAACCTTTACGAGAAATACTTCAGAACGAAAACGGTATCTCTAATATGGCACTTTTACCCCATATCGTACCTGAAATAAAAAATAATCTAAATCTACATTTAAATCACAGTGAAATCAGATTATCAAACATAATCAACATATTTGTGACATTAACTACTCATAAATAACACATTTAATAACTTTATCAAATCGCATTACCATCCAGCGATACATATCTAATTCTCCAATCGATTTATTATAAGTAAACTTAACAGAATATACATATTTGGAAGTTGTCTCTGTTTTCATTCTAGTTTACGATTTACACATGAGTCTACAAGCGATTGAGTTGTAACGTTGCCCACGCGCATTGTACTCGATGTATTGCGCGTGCAATCGATACAAGATCGAATATCGTTTTTTGCGAATAATAAAATCCCCGAGCGCTACGATATAGGGTTTTTGGCGGGACCTGAAAGAAGATGTTGTGCTGTGCGGTTTTATTTTCTGAAAATGTTTAAAGTTACTCTCAAATGAACAATAGTTATAGGATATTGATAGTTTTTGTGTAGTAATTATGTGTTTTGTGAGAAATGTGAACTGTATAGTCAAATGTGGCATTTTGAGTTGTACAAGAACTCCGTTGAATGGCACTAGCTGATTACCTACAGTTCAGCTGTGCTACACATATGCTTAAGAAAATGATGAAACTATATTGTAAACTAAGATCTGGCTTAAAGGCCTAGCTACCAAGCCATAAACCTAAATAAATAAAAATAAGAAGGTGTCGTTGCTAACAGCTCCGATGTTGAAAGTATCTGTAGGCGAAGGTTAGCACTTTCCATCAGTTAGGCCGCTAGTCTGTCTGCTGTAGTCCGGTAAAAAAATCGATGGAAGAAGATTTGTAATTTATTTATTTAAGCGCAAACCAGATTATAATAATTAATAAAACAATAACAATGTAATATACAGGGCCAGATTATAATGCTAATTATGTGCTAAATAAACAAACGACAGAGTAGATATACAAAAAAGTTGTTGATATTCATTTTGCAAATAATATGAAAAATATGAGTGAAAAATCGACAATAGATATTAATACCGATTGTGTGAGAGAATTTTTTTGCAATTTTTCATAAACATAAATTGGCTAGAATAAAAAATATCAACTAATGGTGGCTATACACTGTATTGCCTAGCGTCCAATCTGCATGACGTTGCCGATTGGATCAAGTAGAACTGACTGTGTGGGTCTGGCTGATAGAACAAACGAAATTCAATTCTTTTGGCTTGATTAAGCCGCTTGGACCATGCCGATTGGACCATATATGGCGTAAGTTTCTTTATTCATGCGTTTATAATTACGATAGTAATTTGGCTAACCCTGATTTTTAAAAATTAAATTTTTATTTATAAACTGATTCATTTTCAATAATCAGTGTTGGCACCACGCTCCACAATCTTCAATCTTTATTTTTGCTTTCTTTCTACGACTAAATTGCCCAAGATTTTTAAACCATCGTCATCCGTTATTGGTAAGTTCAGCTGCCGCTTGGACAGTTTAAACTCACAGTGTGTTGTGGATATGAACAAACTGCAGATAGGATGAAGCCTGCAGCGTAATGTCGATCGGACAATTGGTGTATGCTCACCATTACCATTATTTAATTTAAAATGTAACTTTAAAGAGTTCCTAACAAATATATGATAAGTATTTGTTGACCCGGCTTAGCATGAATTTATTATTTAAAGCGAGTAGTATATCACGATAATAATGATTGTAATTAATGATTAATTTTGTATGCTATTAGATTATTATAGAAATATTAATAATTTACAATGCTCATAAAGCAATCTAGATGACTTCGACGTTTTGTAATTTGATAAAAGCTATCTTAGTTGCTTTGACTATCAACTGCCCTATTACATGTCATTTTGATAAAGTCATTGCCATATCCGACTCATATTTACATAAGCAAAGCAACTGGTAGACCCCTAGTAAAGTAGAAAGTGTATTTAAACTTACTCGATATTTTATTTATGTCAATAATATGTAAAATATGTTGAACCGTAGGCTTCGTGAGATAGTGTTGTAACACATCGCAATTGCTGTGTCAACTAGTAGTATTCGATTTAGGATGACTTTATATTAGTTTCGTGCTCTTAAGCGTCTGTTTATTTTGTTTTATAACTTTTGCTGTAAAATCTGTTCTAATGTCCTTGTTCCGGGTCTTCTTCCTCGTTATCTGTAATGAGGAGGTTGGGGCCTCGAGGTATACCTCTTTACCCCTGCTGCAATTCAGTGGGCCACTACCCACCGGTAACTGAGTTTGCAGCTGCTGGAGTCTCTCCACATGGCGATGGCTGCGCAGCAGCTCTCGTTGATTAATCTGCGGGCTTCTCGAGCTTTAAGTGGCCATTTGAGGGTTCTGGTTATATCAGCCCACATACGCCCCACTGCTGGGTTCGGCCGACAATTTTTAGGGAAATAGTACACCTGCCACACTCCAAGTCGAATTGTCCGGTTTCACAAAACAGTTATTTCGGTGTGAAGGTGTCATTACGATGCTTTCTTTTACCATCAACAGGTGGTAATAGGGTAGCTGACACTTCCCACAATAAATATGATGTTATCAGAACAATAAAACGTCATCATAAAAAAAATAACATTTATTATTATTTAAAAAATATTTTTTAGACTATTTGGCTCCTTATAGGTATGAAGTCATAATTTGCAATGCTCATAAAAAGTAGTACCTAAGTTCAGTTTAATGTCAACGATCCTATTGTAACATAATTCTTATTGGGCCAGAGAACGGCTTAAATGGCGCCCGCTTTCCGGCCAGGATTGGAATCCATAATGTTTAATCCTCATAGAACAAAGCATAGTGCTAACGCTTTCTCACTCTAATTGTAGGTATTATACACATTCCCCCCCACCGCATCCCCCGGTAAGGAGTCCATAAATTGGATTTTTACACACCATACTAGTAAGTTACTTATAAAGATTTTTTGTTGTATTAGTAAAATGTGACCAAAAAGGTAAATTACTAATTCTTTAAAATTGTTTTTCTTGATCAAAAACTCACGAGGTATTCAACTTAACTTTCTGGCAGCGTAAGCCGGTCTCAAGACTTTTAGAAAACGGTAGATTCTGTTCGGGAAAGAGAAGGATAGATACATTTTAGAAAGGAATCGATGGGATGGATGATGAACGAAAGTTCTATAACAGAAGGCTCGGGAACGAAAAGACAGAGATAGATAGATGTTTAGAAAGGGATAGATAATAAATAAAAGAACAACCAAAAGAAGATCGAAATTATGAGTTCCAGAAAATTCTTCCGCGTCGTTCAGCGTAAGGTCCGCGTACTGGGGAGTTAAGTTCAAGACAGAGAAGCATCAAGTGCGATACGAAGGAGTGGAAGAGAAGTTGAGTAGAAGACAGTGACGGGTTTAGTAGTGAATTTAGTGGACAGTTCAGTGACGGAGGAATGTAGCGTAGTTTATTTAAGAGGAGATCCAGAAGCGAGCTACTCGCGGAAAATTCGGAGGTGAGCAATGCAGTAGCAGGAGGTGGCTTATGCAATATCGGCGACGGTATTATGAGTGAGGCCATCTTATCGTCGGGACAGTGCGTGTAGGGGCAACCCTACAGAGAAGAACCACGTACGGCTGTGTAAGTTAATAAAAGCATTTAGTTAAATAACTGGTGTTTCCTTCCAATCTTAAGTGCGTATCCCCGCTCGCGTGTAACAATATCTTTTTAAAACCTAATATTAGCAAAATTTGACCAAAAAGGTAAGTAAATTCTTACTTATTTGAAATCGTTTTTATTCTTTTAATAGCTCATGAAGTATTCAACTAATTAATAAATGATGTAAGTCAAATTGTAAACGATTATGGCGAACATAATTAACAAGATATCGTTGAATTCAAACATAATTCATTATCATATTTGTATTTTGCGGTGTAAATTCAATTTCATGATGTCTTATGACTCAATAATTACAATAAAATATCCGTAATTCTGTCTCAGGTTGCTGTAAATTTAATCGTTAATATTTAATATAGCTATTCTGATTAGAAAAAAGTTCGTTGACATTTCAATGCAATATTGTAGATCAGTTGGTATTAAATTTTATTTATTTATATTTGCAGTTTTTGCTATAAGATCGGCTGAATGTGCATCGGAGTACATTAAAAGGTTCCGTATAAGCGATGAAGAGCCATCCTTATGGCAATGGCGACAAAACTCTACAAAAGAGCGTATAATCAAAAATATCTCATATAGTCTGACAAAGTAGCGTTTGATACGGCTACACGAGAAGAACGGTGCAGCATAAATGCATGCAGGAGCGACAAGTGGATATGGGATATATTTGCAGAACAAGTTTGTTATTATTATAGATAGAATTTTCCACTACATGTTTCAAAATTTAGCGGACAACGCATTTATTTACATTATTACTATATTTGAGCTAAATAGCCATGAAATATTAAATATATATATTTATGTAATATTTAATATTAATGTACTAATTAATTGTATATCAAAAACTAAACTATCCTATAAATAAACCTAACTTAAAAAAAACTATATTAAAGATCGTCCAGACCCACCAGACCACTGTCGCAGGGTACCTAGAAATGAATTAAATCTAAAGAAAAAAAGAGAAAATCTCAAAAGCTAATGAAAAAATACTCTTCAAAGCAATTTGATTTTTTTACTTAAATAAAAGAAACTAAGAAACATTGTTATCATTTTTGAAGACCTTGTATTTCACAGCAGCCTGTTAGCTAGCTTCACAATACAAAAATTATAAGAAAAAGCACATAATGGCGGTGCTCTTTCTTAGAAGCAACGCATCATTGAGAAAATACTGTGGCGTAGAATAAAGGTCTAAGTGAAACATTGTAACAGAATCACAGATCGCTCCATTACATTGAAGTATGATTGTTCTAAACGTGGTGGATATCTGAATGAATCTCACTTTCATTGATGGCGAGCCAGAAATACAATTGCGTTCGGTGCACCGCTACTGGCTGCAGAGTTAATAAAGTGATAGAAGTAATACTTGGAGTTATGAACAAAACTGGGTACTAAGTAAACATGCTTAGGAAAACTAACGTTTGGCATACCGTAATTCTCTTCTCGTCATCGCTATTATTTGAATTTCAATTCAAATTTGAGTAATATCCTCGAGTGAAGAATGAAAGGGAGGGGTCCTAGGTACATGAAAGGAAGTTATTAAATTTTGCTGCACATTGGTGTAGTATATTATATTATTTCTATTGCATACCTACCCCCATCCATACCGAATTTCTGTCCATCCAAAGGTTGTCTGGAAGAAATCGCTCCCAGCGATAAGACCGCCCATTGTACTTATCATTATGATTGTATGTTTTGAATTTATTTTGTAAAATTGTGTGCAATAAAGTATATTCTATTCTATTCTATATTTAAGGGTCGTTTGACAAAGAATCAAAAATCATGATGTTCTTTTACGACCTTTTTATTGAATTCAATCGGCTTGCGCCCTTTAGATCTTTGCCCCCGCGTACTACGCACCCTTGTACCACAGGGTAAAGGTGGCCCTGGTGTTAAGAGCCAATGCTGGTCCGAAGTTTGTACCCCAAACGCCTCAATAATCTAGTCTAAACTTAGGTCAGTATATTTTAATATACAATCTGTTGCTCTGGTCAGAATCAATAAATTTTATAAGGTCAATTCAAAAGTCAATTATGTATATTTATTTTATATAGTTAATTGCAGCTTATATTTTTTTATTTTTTTAGAGAATTTTGTGAAAAAAATATATATCTGAGAGTTGATTGACATATAAAAACTTAAAACTTAAAACTATTTATAAGTAATATATTTTAGTGAGAAATGTTACCGACCGGTATATATTTATTACTATGTTTTGTTTTACTGGTTAATTTTATTTTGTTTTTGACATTAATATGTAAATGCTTTATTTTATTATACAATATCAGGTTACATTCTGTTACATATATTTAAAATTGATGGCATAAAAACAACTGGGGTCATTTCAACAAATTACCTTGAAAGGCACATTTTTAAATGACGCTAATTTCTTGTTTTATGAGCTACACGTTTAATAGTCTGAAATTTGCTCGAATAACAATAATTTAATCGAATAATATAAATGTAGCGGTACGTTAACCATAACGAAGGACTAAACACTTTATTATTCAAAAAAAATTAAACATGATTATTAAATATATGTATAATATAGTAGAGGTGATTTTTTTTATTTCTTATAAATAAATAAATCGAGAAATTTAAATAAAAGCTTAAAATTGTACATTCCACTAATTAGGATTAATAAAATGTTATCAATTTTTTTCAAGCCATTAAATTTATTCTAGATCATTTACCAAATAACAATAGAAATACAAATAATAAACCAGAACTACGATTTTTAACATAAGTAAAATTTTAATGTCGCTAAGTACAGGACAAAATTGTTTAGTTCTTATTAAGAACTAGAATATGACCGCGGCTTTAACCACGCTTGAGTTGAAATTACCGCGGGATTCCCGAGACAAAAAGTATCCCAGAATTTAAGGTATCGTTTTAGTGGAAACTATGTCAAAATAAGCTATTTTTTATGCATTTGAGCAACTTCAACTTCAAATCACTCCCGGGAAAATTCCCGCGAGATCCCGGAATAAAAAGTATCACAAATTTTATTACATAAAATTTTCTATCGATCAGTGAACAAATTGCATAAGAATTTCAAAGTTATTATCAAGCCGGCCATTTAAATTATTCTCCGAAAATTCCCGCAAAATTCCCGGAATAAAAAGTACCGCAGATTTTAACTTTAAGAATTAGCTATCGACCAGCGAAAACCGCATCGAAATGGGCCAAGTAGTTTTTACGTGAATTCCGAACAAACAGACAAGAAATCTAACAAAATGCACCGTGTTCTCTGTCGTTTATATAGTCTATTCCAGTTATGTTTTTTTAAGTAACTTCAATATACAGACACGGTATGCTTATTACGTTATACTTAGTATTATAGATAACTTTCTATAGATGAGGTTGACTGCTTCTGTACTCTACTGGGTTGCGCTTTAAGCCACGTAGTTCACTGACACATAGAGGTCTCGGGTTCAATTTCCGGCAAGGTAACTTTTGTAAGTAAACTCCTCGTTATCTACTATGGTCTGGGTATTTAGTATCGGAACTAGAATTTATATTAACCAGGGGTAACTTGTTCAGCTGCCAATTCGCACAAATAGAAATTGTAGAAATGATCCTTTCTTAATACAAAATCTATAGATAATGTTGCATAGGTTACACGAATACCCCTCAGACTATTACTGGTGCACTCAGAGAAGTTAAGGGGTATTTAATTTTAGTAACTTGAAATAAAGGGAATACTACGATACACGATCAATACATATTTCACTTTATTTACTAGCATGATATATAGTTTTGTATTAAGTATAGATTATTTCTAAAACATTTAAATAACAAAGACTTTGAAACTAAAATACACTATGTACCCCACCACTGCCAACAGGAAGCGTGCCCAGAAAGCTAGCGGCATTGCCGAGCTGTATAGCAATACTTATTTGTTGTGCGAAATATGAGCCAGCCTTCTGATCACGGGTAGTGTCAAAGAGTTCCTAACATAGATATATAGATAGAAAATACTTTATTGTTGACCACATAAAGTAAATATTTTACAGTCATTTCGTGTGAAGACAGGAACAAAGGGCGGCCTTATCGCTTTAGGGCGATCTCTTCCAGTCAAATGTGGATTGGGGCTGTGGATTATGTGAAAGGAATTAAGAGTGCATGACGCTGGTGTGCAAATCAAACACATGTAATTAATAGGATACATAGATATTACAAAATACATATAATTAAGAAAAACAAAAATAGACATAACACATGACGAAATATATCGTGAAATTAACGTTCAATGTTAGTTACTAACCGAATATGAGAGTGAAAGATTTTCTTTTTGAAATATAAAATTTGACTCTTCTAAAGTTTTTCAGCTCTACATAATAAGATGAAGCGAAATGATAATCCGGGGCATTTCCTATGCTCGTTTTGTTCTCTTATTCTTATAACAACAATGCATCCAGACCGACAATGATATACTTACATAGGACGTATAAACATAGATGATAGATTTATTGTATCCTTGCATGAATCATGGTACTGTTAATACATTTAAAGTTACTGCTGACGACGAGTCAATACATATAGTTGAAATTTTGGTTAATATTACAAGATTTTTAGGAGCAAAATTGTTTCTCAATAGCTTTATTCTACTTATACAAAACAGAATTCGGTTTTTTACATATAATAATAAAAAAGACACTAAGACCACGTTATATTACAGTTTACACAACTGCCCAGCAAAACATATAAACGAATCGAAGCCAACCTGATTGGGAGTATTTGTCTGCTTCTTTTTTTTGTATAATTCGCCACAAAGGCAAGCAAAGGAATCTTAGTCCATACAGCCAAGTCTGATGTGTCTGTGTAAATCTTCGTATAAGTAGCGCAGTTGTATCGTAGGCTACAACCCACGCCATTCAACGGAGTTCTTGTGAAAACTCGAAAGGCCACATTTGACTATACAGTTCACATTTCGCACAAAAACACATAATTATTACTCAAAAACTATCAACATCCTACAACTATTGTTCGTTTTAAAGTATTTTTACACATTTTTAGAAAATAAAACTGCACAGCGCAACGTCTCCTTTCAGTTCCCGCCAAAAACTCTTGTCTGCTTCAATTGTTTGCAGTTTCAATTTGCGTGACCCGTTGTGGTGTTACCAGTCTAAGGAATCAAATTTGCGCAACCTTATTTAGTGTTACCACTTAAATATTGGTTTTAAGCCATCATGACACCTTGTCGTAGACAATATTTGTTAGTGAAATAAAAAAGGGATTGCAGCACCATACATTTTGCTAATCCGTCTATACTAAGATAACGTCACTTAGCAGGATAAAATATACTAAGTGTTAAGTCGGGTTATAAGCCAGCACTAAGTCGAGTTTCATTCATATACATTCAGTAGATTAAAAAAAAGATGCGATCGCAGCGCCATCTTTTTCGCTATTTTAATCTATCCCTCGAAAATGGTGTCATTTATTGGGATAAAAATATCCAAAGTTACAACCCGGGATATAAGCTATCTATGTTTTGAGTTTCATTTAAATCCTTTTAGTAGTTTTCACGTGACGCTCGAACAGACAGACAGATAGACAGAAAAACAATAAAAAAAGTGCGCTGGGACACATATTAGAAGTGAAAGTTCAACATGTGTGCGTGTACTAGTGTACACACGTAAGTAGTGAAACTTTTTTATGACCTTATTTTTCGAAAAATTATCCACTTATGCAACTTTACAGAAATCGGTACTATTACTATATACTATTGTATACTATATTCTATTGATACTATATACTATTGTAGGATACTAAATAAATGATTTATAAATCATCAACCTCGTATATTAATTAAAACACAATAAAGTAAAGGTTGCAATGCTCGTCTCATTCTCTCGTTTGCTACGCAACGAGTTGTTGATAGATGGATTGTAGTAAAACCCTAAAAATAAAAAAAAAATATTCGGAATCTGCTGGTCCGAATTAACTCCCCTGATTTTTTTCACATTTTTAGTCGCATTTTCCAATTTCCAACTATTTACAGATTTATAGTACAGAATATGTATCTATTACAAGGAAACAGAACTGCTAAGAATTTTATGATACAGACCAATCAGCAAGTTTTGGATAGCAAGAGTGGACGTCGGTCTTGTATAAAATTCGAGACACAGTTTTCTATTTTCATTGTGCATCTTAATAAACTGATGTTCACACTTATAAATATTCTAGCAGCCTGCATTATATGAGTATTGAAATCTTTGAAATATTTACCAAAGTCAAATAAAGCTTCGAAAGGGGTTTCAACGTGCTAAGCCGCTTAAATTAGCAATATATTAAATGCAAAAACATGTAATGCTAGACATAACTTATAAAACATTGATACGTAGTCGATATATTTTACCTAAAGTGAATCGATTAAAATGGTTTAATTTTCTAAAATAATTGATGCGAACAAAGTGAAACACGATTCCGTAGAATTGAGAGTGTATTGTGCTATGTAATTTAATATTAAAAAACATGCAAAATGAGCTGTCATAATATAGAAGACGCGAATCACATGTCAAGAATCAAGGCGTCATTATCTTATATTAATATATAAAGCTGAAACGTTTGTTTATTTGTTTGATTGAACGCGCTAATCTCAGGAACTATTACTGGTGTGATTTGAAAAATTCTTTCAGTGTTAGAAAGCTCATTTATCGAGGAAGGCTATAGGCTATATATATCATCACACTAAGACTCATATGAGCGGAGCATCAGTGAATAATGTTTCAAAATCGAGGGGTTTTGAAAACAAATTTTACGCGGACGATGACGCTGGCACATCTAGTACGAAATATGCTGGTAAAAAAAGGACTGCAAACTGCAAAAAGAATTTGTTTTCTACAGTACGATTTTGTTTTCGTTATAAAAAAATATTATCTACTTTTTAGTTGCAGAAATATTTGAATAGCGTTAGAAATACAATATTAAGCGCCTGTAGAAATTTTATTATTGTGACGCGTATACAAATTTGCCTTTCGAAGAGTGTAGGCACTCAGCGCTTCTCTACAAGGGTTGCTCTGGGTTTCTCTGAGATCCACTCATCAGATCCTCATGGTGCCAATGGAAGCACTGAGGAGTACTAACTAATATATTTTTTAAACGGTCCACAATTGACGAAGAAATCACGTAACAAACAGACAAAGAAAACAGTTTAATTAAGGAACTCCTCATTTTGGAAGTCGGTTAAAAATGTAATAATAGTATTGCTGTATAATTGGGGTTGAATTCGCATATCCGTATTACCACAAAATCTAAGACATAAATTTCATACTCTCTAGTTGGCTCGAGATCCAATGGTATTGCAAAATGATTAAAAGATCCTTTCATTCAGAGAATTCTGTTCGATAAAAAGGGACGCAAATATATTAAAGTCGTAAATAAGAAGGAGATGGAAGATAGTGTTTCTTGGCAATTGTCCACCGGAAAGCGGCTTTTGGTAAAAAGACAACATCGAATATGAAACTGAAATACAAAGCGGGCCCATTCAGTTGGTTGACGAGAAAAGCGCGTAATTGGCTAAGAAAGGTAAATTAATTAAATCCGGTTTAAAATTAACGGTTGGTTAAACGGAACTCTACTGACATTATTACTAATATGGAAGAAGAATACTACCAAGCTAATATTTATTATTTTAAGTATACTGCGCAACTAATAACTCATGTTCAAATGAGACAACATGATGTCTTGTACAGTTTATAACAGTTATCAAAAAATATATAAGTGGGACCTCGTCTCGGCAAACGTAGTGACGGATGCCCCCCAGCCCGATGGACCGACGACCTATGCAAGGTTACCGGTAGGCGCTGGATGAGGAAGTCAGGAGACAGGGATGAGTGGCGCCGACATGAGGATATCTACGTCCAGCAGTGGACAGCGAATGGTTGACGACAACGATAAAAAAATATTATAATTTTTAAGATTAAAAATACGGGTATCTACAGAGTGTGTTTATTTTATTTTTTATTGCATGAGTTAAACAGGCAGGAAGATGGCGCACTTGAGGGAAAGCGGTTACCATCGCCTATAGAGATTTGTAACACCAAAGGTGCTACAAATACGCTGCTGCTCTCTTAAGGGAGACTGGAAACTGGTCACTAATGCCGGAACACAACTCATGGTTGTTATGGCGGCATACTCTACACCAGGGGTGGTAGCCATCCCAGTCGGGCAAACGCCCTACCACCTGGCTGTGTGTTGTTTTGTCGCCTCTTACGACAGGCCATTTGGCCGCAGGAAATTGTATTCTTTCTCCGTTCCTGCACAGACAAATTGTGTTTTTGAAATATGAAAATTCCCGATTATGTTACAGAATTTTATTGACAAACTTATTAATTTTATAGTATTTGGTCTACTATTTACTCTCTTTGAGATTTGAATGATTGTCTATAATTCTCTCATAGAGATCAACATGCAATGGTTAACAATTTTGAAAACCAACAGGTATTTCGTTTATCTAACAATTCACAAAGTATCTGTTAACCCTAAAATATTTGATATTTTTTTCACAATTAGTATCAATGTTTCCTTTCGATTACATGTTACCAATTCTCTATCTGTGTAACTTTTAAAGTCCTGTACATTATATGTCATTTAAGTACGAACCGAAAGCACAATCAATCAAGCTTTGTCTGAAATCTGTATGGAATTTTAAATTGGATTTCTGTTAACAATACAAGGATTAGCGCGTTTGTACCGTTGTTCATTATTGTACCACCTACATCTCTTTCTGCTTCTCTAACATCTATTTTATCAAATTGTCACTCATCCATTGCTTCTTTAAAACGGTTTGATTTTTGTCGCTGAGTATAATAACTCAGCAATGTATATTCATGATTATAAATGAATTTTATGGTAGGTATTGTTAGTAGAAGGAACGCTATTTTACACTGTTGATTGTCAGCTTCAATAGCTTTAGGATTATAGGTTATTTATGGGGATTTTAGAGATGAGTTGGAGCGTTTTGTAGTTTGGAAACCTGTTCCCTTTATAGAAATCGTTTTGTTGATAAATTTGTAATATAAATTGAATTCATAGTGTTAGCGTTAGAGATATTTTTGAGCAATGAGTTCAAATGAATATAAGAATCCAAATCAACAAAAAAAATCGTCCTAAAAAAGATTCTTGATTTTTCCTTTTTTTATACATCATTTTGCACGATGCATTACGTTTATTGAGCCAGTGTCAAGTATTTAAGAATATACAAGTTTAAAAAAATATTGTTTTAATTAAAAGCCTAAGTAGTTTAAAGCGTAGATTGTCGACTAAAGCCGTAGGAGAGAGTTCTTGTGGCATGTTGAAAAGACATATAACTGGATAGTTGATATTTTAAATATAAACCTTTAATTGTTATTATAAAGTTTTAATAAAAGAAATATTTGACATTATTAATAATTAAATAAACGATATATACAAATTAAACGGAACGTTGTTGGAACATTCCTGATATACCATACATTACATCATTGTATATTAATGATTGCCATACACCGTTACTAGTGATAAACAATAATAAATAAAACAATAATATAAAGTAAACATTTTTCACTTTTGATTAAATGTTATATATATTTTTTGAAAAGTAATATTGTAAAGTAACCATCAGCTTACAAGTTGATGTAAAATTTAATACTTTGTTCTAAGTAACAGTGTAACAAGTTTTGACGTCATCATTGTATTGCAGCCATATCGCCGCTCTATCGGGCGAGATAATGGTTACTATAAAAAAATACCATAAAAAGTTAAATCAAAGCAGTAGCAATTTTTAAAATAAATTTAATATAGAACTGACATCATATTAAACTATTTTAACACGTTCACTGTGAAACGGGGTCTAAGTCGCCCAGAAAGTCTCACTTGCGGTGCAGCTATGGAAAACAAAGACTTCTCTGTGGTGCGGAGGGCGTAACTTCAATTTGGTTCAGTATGGAAAAAAGACGAATATACCTATAACTAAGATATGCTATTAAACCAGATTCCCACGATGTATCTACAATAATATAGGGCTACTTTGACCTAGTACCGTACAACACCATACAAAATCTATAAAATATTTTATATATAACCCATAAAAGGACTTTAGTTTTTAGAATGTTACGAGGCTCAATAGGTCTCGTGCTATCGTAATGGTATGTTAAGTACAAGGTCTAAAACGCCCCGTATCGCAGCAGTGGAAAGTATAGATAAATCAGTGTCTCTTTCGACGTGTTAAAACCTGCTGTTTTATATGAAAACGGTTTTAGATTTTTTTATAAAATTCACATATTTTCGCACAACAAAAAACACAGATTCATTGTACAGAATGCATTTAATGACATGTTCGTGACTGAACAAATTATTTCTTTTACATTTAAATACAAGACATGTTCAGAAATTTTAAAAGAAGTTTAAAAATGTACAATAAAATACACAAATTAACTGTTTTATACAGAAATAGAAATTTTAAATACTAATTTTATTGAAATTTAAAAATATCGAACATTTTTAACAAATATTGTCAAATGAAGAGTATACATTTTTATTATAATTTTTGAAAGCAACCTTATTATTTTATCCAGTTATTAAATTTAAATATCTAATCACCTTGATTAAAGCACGTATTTTTCATTAGGTTATCTACAGATTTTTTTGGTTATTTTATCCTTCAATTATATAAAACGTTGTCTCTTTCATTACGTTTCCGTTACAACTGGGATTAATGTTATAATGTTAATACACTAACTCTTTCAAGCAGCTGTATGTAGAATAGAATAGAATAGAAAACACTTTATTGTTCACTATAATAAACATTACAGAATAAATAATTACAATAATTAAAGGCAAAAGAAAAGGCGGTCTTATCGCTTAAAGCGATCTCTTCCAGGCAACCTGACTGAGAGGACACTTTTACCAACTTATGTCTAGGTATAATTAAATTAAAAGTAAGTAAAATAAATAATGTAAGAACAGTACAATGTGGACAGTAAACAGCTAACTTAAGAAAGAAGAGTAGAAAATTATATATATTTCATTATAAACTAAGGTAATCGTTTTTGACAGATTTTTTTAATATGTGGCAAGTAGTATATATGGCAAGTGATTTAGCTTTTCTGACATCTACGGTTGAAGAGTTCCAAAGGCAGACAGCCTGCACAGCGAAGGATTTGGAGTAAAATGTTGAAGAATGTGCATGTGCATGTAGTAGGGGAGACCGAGGAGAGTTGTTACAGAGGAGAGTTGTGACATACTTGATTTCTCGGAATCTATGACCGTTAATAATGTGACAACAACTCGCATTTGTTGCTCTCGAGATGGCATCTTTCTGAGACCTATTGTATAATAGGTCTCCGAAAGATGCCATACTATATTATTTAGGATATTAATGTTTTTTAAGTTAATGTTATATTTTACTTCCGTTCGTACATAAGTGTCACAACATACCTCGGTGTTAGGAGGGTTGTGACACGAGGAGTAGTTTTTGTTTTTGTACATTTTCTCAGAAAAACCTTAAAATTGCTTTTAATTTTGATGATTCTTGCTTAAAGCCTAAGAATTAAGCTACATTAATTTATAGAGCTCATGGATGTAGAATGCTTCTGGACTGAGATATATTAGTTAAAGTAAAAATTGACACAAATCTCCTCGGTCTCCCCTACGTTGTACAATCGACAAACTTAGAGCATGATCAGTTCTCTAACATTTTGCTTTGAACGGCTCATAACGTATCAATACTCACGCACACACTCTCAAATTTCAAATACACCAATCAGGACGTTTCGAAAATTTTAAAATTATATGGAACAATGGCCTCTGTTTAGTTGTAATTTGTACTTGGCCAATTGACGACGCGCTTTTATTGTTTTCTACTCTGCTCACGACTCTCTTTGTTTACGGACTTCGATTTTATTGCCTTCTTGTTGACCTGTGCCTGTTTTCTGGATAAGATATTAACATCTAATCCCTATTGACAGTTACAATGTCTACAAAAATATAATACTTTTGCTATAATCATGATAACTTGATTTTATTTAAATAGCTACAATATCGATTTACGTAGTCTTAAATTTTTAAAAATACTCAAATCTAACACAAATAACATAGCAACTGTGCTTGTAAAATAATTAGTAACTTATCTTACACTCATAAAAAATTAAATTTCAAGTGAAAATATTGAAATTAATACATAATCATTTATGGCTCTATTTTGTTATTACTAGTTAGGGGGTCATAAAGACGCCGCCGCCATGTATTGTGCATTAGAATCCTTTATTAATTATTTTGTCTCGTAAAGTTTCGTTTAGTGGATTAGAGGTAACAGTTGAATGCCGACTAGTTATCGGAATTAGTCATAGACAATTTTACTTAACATTGTTATACAATAAAATTCAAATGTCCACATCTGTAAACAGCATTTTATTATGGAATTTTGTTTTAGAAATAAAAAATAAGAAATATAATTCAAACGTTCAAGCGAAAATATTGAAAGTAATAAAACAATTTATGGCTTTATTTTGTTATTGCCAGGTATTTTATTGTCAGGTGGTCATAATGACGCCGCCACCTACATTTTCTGTGCACCGAATTGTAATCCTTTATTAATTCTTTTTGTCTCATCAAGTTTAATTTAATAGACTACAGGTATCAATTGAATTCCGACTGGTTTTCAGAATTAGTCGTAGCCAATTTTACTTAACATTATTATACAATAAAATTCAAATGTTCACATCTGTAAATAGCATTTTTTATGGAATTTTCTTAAAGTATTGGAAAACCAGAAATATCATTCAAAAGTTATTCAGACTTAGTGCCGCAAGACGGGAGAATGTTATAACGGGACAAGTAATCTTTAGGCTTTTCAGTTGTAATATATTTTTTTACATCACAACCATCCCCTTATGAGAACTATAACTAAATAAAGATATAACAGTTAAAAGAAATAAAAAACAAAAGTTTATTTCATGGACGACGAATATTAGAAACTTACTAAGAAAGACAAAGGCCCAGTTAAAAACAATTCTAAAAAGTTCCTAAATCTTACATGAAAATACACATGATTTTACAGATAATAGTTCAACTTTATCTCACTACTACATTATTTATTATTTAAAACACATTTTATCCAGACTAATGTCAAGTCTTGGACATGAACAGACTTATTCGAACTAATCTGATTTAGATATAAGCTAATTATATTAAGGACTACATATCAACTAATAATAATTCGATTTTAAATTAGCAAAATTTGAATTTACTGTAAAGATAATAATAACAACCATAAAAGTTCCAATATTGTTCTCGTGTCTTTTCTATTTTGAGGAGGGATCAGATGGTATACCCGCCACGTTTCTCATAAGCAGATTTAGAAGTTTGACACGGTATTGTCTCAAACTCCTAAATATCAATATAAAGGATTCATGGTGATGTGTTTTTACTGTCAGCAACAATTAGCGTAATTAATTGCGCATGGTTGAAATAGTATGCACATTAAGTCATAAAAACCTTGAAGTGGTTAATGGTTCTCATCTAGGATTCGAACCCACAATTAGTAAAACCGAGTTTCCGAACCGAAAGCGTTAACTAATTAAGCGTGAATTTTTTGAAAAAAAGGGCAACTAATAATTTAAAAAAATTACAGAGGTTATAATAGTTAATTATTAATACTAAGTCAAATGTTTTACTACGATAAATTTTGCTTAATCTTTTACTCTTCACTTTTACATCAAATACATAAAGTATATTATTTAGGTATTGTAAAACAGCGTATTCAAAAAAGCGGCTTGCTTTCTATTGTCTTAAATGAGTAAAACCCAAAACAAGTAACAATAAAACTCCGCCCCCAAACCCATGTTTTACTTGTGTGCGTGTTCTCGCGTTGTTAACGAAAGTGTTTGCCAAGCGATTTTAGTCTTATGCCTGGTTAACCGCCAGCTTTGGCGATTGTACATACGTGGTAGAGCCATGCTGGAATCATTAATTTTATTACAGAGAGTTCTAGGCTCTGGCTCGATCGATGTCACATGTTACGTCACGTAAATACAACAACTGCCTAGCAAAACATAAAGTCGAGTCGAAGCCAACCTGATTTGAAGTAATACAATCAATGGCATCTTGTTTATGACATTTCTATTGTATATTGTATATAAGCCACAGGGAGTTTAGTTTTAGGTAGTACTAATGTAATTTCTATCCATGCAGCAACCGAGAAAAAATACAATTTTCTGCAGCCGGGCGAACTGTCGTAAGAGGCGACCAAACAACCCACAGTCAGGAGGTAGGGCATTTGGCCGACTGTATGGCTACCACCCCTGGTCTAAAGTATGTCGCTATAACAACATTAAGTTGTGTTTTGGCTTAGTGACCAGGTTCCAGTCTCCCTTAAGACAGCAGCACCGCCTTGTAGCACTTTGGTGTTGCAAATTTTCACAGGCGATGGTAACCGCTTTCCATCAAGTGGGCCGTCTACCTGTTAGCTGAACTTTTGCTATAATAAAAAAAACCTAAAAACAATATATTTCAATATGAATATTATTGAGATGAGATCGAAACTGAGCGAGAAGCCGCGTTTCTGTAAAAGCATCCAAAGCATCGCGTAGTAAAATATTACGATGGACATAAAGAGTGTACAATAAGTAACGTACAGCACTCGCTTCGATTATCTGCCGTATTTGTCTGTGTTTTATAGCGATGCTGCTCCCACTTTTATGGCTTTTCGATATTATTTCCCGTATTTTTTTTTCGATATACAGGCTACCGTCGCATCGCTTCCCTTGTCAGTTGAGAAACATGTGGATGCGGCTTTTGAATAAATAATTATTACTATTAGAAAATAATATCTAAAAACTTACAATACAGAGTTCAATTGCATAATTAAATTTCACTCTTCCAAAAAATGCTACAAGGTTTCCTTCAGATTTATGACAACAGTAAAATGAATATTGTAGATGGCTTTGTGACAAGTATAATATTTTTGTGAGGTGAGGTGAGTAAGAATAAGCCTGTATGGCACTCTGTTGTTCGTGCCTACCCCGCAAGGGACCTAGCGTGAAGTTATGTATGTATGTATGTATAATATTTATGTAGTTTCATGTAAAATTATTAAATATGCCTCGTGCATATTTGGCGATAGTGTGATTTCAAAAACGATGTAATATATAAGTATACCAATAATTATACGTAAAACTTATATAGTGACTCATCACAAATCTCAGTAACTATAATACCTGTAGACTTGAAATTTGGAATGGATCTTCCTTTCGCCAAGGAGAGGTCAGCTAAGAACGAATTTTACGGCACACAAAGCGGGAGGGCATCATACTATCGATTTACCAACAAAGCGGATCAAATGCTATGCTTCCACTTTTATCATACGCACCTTACTCTTTACCGTCATCTGTTTTTGCTGAAAAATACAATCTAGCTGACTTCAAGTCTCGTGTGAATGTCTTTTAGGTAAGCTTGCTCCACCGTGGACTGCATTTCCATCTGATATCAGAGGCAATGTTAGTCGAAAGCGAACCTATTCATTATAAAAAAAGTACAACTCCAGATATATTAAGATCCTGTCCATACACTTCCAACGGCCCCGCGTTATGTCCTCCACAATACTACTTGAAGCTATCGGGCATTTGAAAAAAAAATGTAAAATCACCCCTGCCCTTTTGAGAGCCATAAACTAGTCTCCGGCCGCGTCTGTGCCAATTAAATATGAATGCGCGGACCACTCTCATTATTCTGTTAAATTTTCAGGCCGATATTCCCCTTTTTGTTTATTTTTATTGTATTGGATATTCGATAGGTCAGTTTTATGAATTATTAAATAAAAGTCCCACGGATTTGGCTACGATAATACAATCCGCCCCTCCTGTATATCATAAAAGAGGTATTTATTATTCCATGAAGCTTTTTACTTTAATTTTCTTGTTAGGTCTCTGCCTTTCATATTTCTAGTCAAATTAGTTCCTGAGATGATCAGCTGTGAAAGACAGATTAATGTAAATTTAATTAAAGAGATGGGAAGGGATTTGGACGAAAACTAGTATCTATATATTAATACGTGAAACGAAAACTTTGTACACCTTCTTACGAAACTTACTCGGACGAAGGAGTATGAAATTTCACATACTTATAGTTCATATAGAGAAGAAGCAATGAATGCTAATATTTTTATTTATTTATATTTTTTGATTATCCATTAAATTAATATAAAAAAAAACATTACAGCCATGTACTTGACACACAAACGCATATATACTCTTTTGTTTACTGTTCAAGTCAAATTAACAGTGTAGCCTTGGCGAAATGGGTGGTTATAGAAGTATAGTCTTTGACATGAATTATTATACTCAAATTTCGACCACAGGCGACCACTACTATTTAGTAAAAGTGCTGCTAATACAAGTCACTGAAACTATTATAAGCGAGGGCGCTCTAAAACCTCTGGCTTTAACAGTTGGAAATCGTAGTCAGCAATTTTAAAAAAAATATGACAGTTGTAATTATTTTTTTTCATCAATAAAGGAATCCAATTAAAAGTTGGCATGTACCAAACTAAAATAGTTCTTTATACCTCGCCACCAACCAAGCATTCTAAATTTAAACATATGAAACCACATTACATATTCCGTCCAATCGATCCAAAATCAGCTTTCAATTAAAAAAAATTGCTACTGTTTAATTATTTGAAACTGCATAATAAACTTTGTCGAGATACGTATAGGGGGTGTCATAATTGCGAAGTGAGACAAAGTCGCTTCAAAGGTATTGTGGCGTTTGTATAGACTTTACAGTCTCTTAAACATTTGAGTTGACGTCAACCACACTTTGTCGCTGTAATTACACGATGCGCCTCTCAATGGGACACCGTGTATAACGCCTTACAAAAAAAGATAAATTAATGAGGGACTTGTTTTCTTCGCACAAAAGTTTGAAAACAACTGAACTTGTGTTTAAACATTGTATGATATTAATTATATACCGTTGTATGTGGTTTCATTGTACTAATCATTATGATAATAGTGTTTGTATATGAGAGGGTAATTAAGTCCACCTGTAGAAAATAATGTAGAGGACAAAAGTGTCAACTTTACAAGACCATTGTGTTCAAGATAATAACAGTGTACATTTTTATGTATATAATATTCCATATTAACATTTACATGACAGAGAATGTGTTTGATTGTTGATATTGTTACAACTCAGGTCCCGACAAAAAAAACAAAATCCACCTGCGTATCTGAAAAAAAAAGCATTTTATAACCTGAAGGCATTTGAACTAATTGTAATTCTTTTATGATCGTCATCTTTTGTTTTATTTATTTTATTGGCATACTTTTCTAGAGAAACAGCCCATTGTTTTATTGTACTCATTTGTGGCCACTGCGGTCGACTCATTAGCCAGATGTTTCGGATACGGGCACATTGCATTTGTGCAGTATAAAACGAAGGCCTGATTGAGGGAGGGGGCTGTCGAACGAGAAGATTATGACCTTCTGCATTACGTTTGGATTTGTTGCGTTCGGTTACACGGTCAGTCGATTGAGCGGAGAGCCAGGAGGCTGGTTGGCAACGACCAGCTTTTCGATGACAAAATGGAAAGTCTCGAACATAGACGCAGGGTTGCCAGCTTATAGGTTTTCTATCGGATTCACTTTGGAGAGTGTGCAGCTGAGCTCTTCGATCTAATACCGCCGTCTCCCTTCCATCATCGGACAACCAGACGCACCGGCATGCGGCATCGATATATGGTGGATATTTCACCTATAAGAACGAAGCGCTTTGCATCCGGCTTCATCGTACACACCGCAAAGGACTGGACCGCATTGCCGGAGTCTGTCTTTCCCGATACTTGTAACCTGGGTCTCTTCAAGTCCCGTGTGAATAGGTACCTTCTAGGTAAGTGTGCTACGTCCTAGACCACATCTTCGCTCCACATAGGGCAAGATTGTGATCAAACGCGAACCTATACTACAATATTTCAAAAATAATGCGTGCGTACAAAGTACACATGTCAGAAGTGAAACTTCTTTCGCAAACTATTTTTTAAGACTTACAGTTATTAATAAAATGACGAGTGGCAAATTAAAATGCCACATGTTATTTGTAAATATTAAAACTACCTAACCTACCTAAGGTGTAAAAAAATACCTAAAATCCCGTGCGCTGCGAAAACTATTGACGATAGAATAAAATAATGTACTACGACTTTGCAGAACACATCATTATTTACAAAAAGTGTCGCGATAGCATGTGTCTAACTGTTATAGTTATGCCACAGTAAGTGTTCTTTTATTTCAAAAAAAATAATTAAAAATTTCGCCTCTAGAAAAGACTCATTTGTATCTCGGTATTCATCCTTATCAAAATAAATTACTTCATATTCAAGACTGCTTCAATACCTTTATATATTTTTTTGTATTATTTAATTCCATTTAAAAGATATCACGAGTTTAAAAAAGATAACAGATATATTACTACGTTCGCCCTTTCTCACTCTCTCTCAATCGGTCTCCCCCTTTTCTTCGACAAAAATGCTGCACATCTTCGTGACGCTAAATTGCGTTTCATTCGTAAAAATTATACCCTCATGCGCCTAAGAAAGTTCCAAAATCTATAATAATTCCAACGGCAACTCATAACAAAAAAAGTTATCAATTTTTTCTTTAAATTGTGACGGACCCCTAAGCAGCTATTCATTAGACACCGGCATTCCACTACTGACACTCGACACCTCGTGATAATAAGGTCTTATGGGTCACATAAATTTACAATTTGCATAATTCTTATTCTGCGAGTTTCTTATAAAGTGCCTATTTAACGCTTGTTTATTTTTGAGATTCTTGGTATTTATTTTATTATAGTACTATTTATTTGGTTCGCGCGTGAGTAATAAATATTTGGTATTTATATCTGCTTTATATCGTACACCTGTATATGGAGATGAAAAATACGCAAAAATTGAATAAATCTTATACTTAATATATAAAACTGAAGAGTTTGTTTGTTTGAAAGCGCTAATCTCAGGAACTACTGGTCTAATTTGAAAAATTATTTTCGTGTTAGATATCCCTTTATCGATGAAGGCTATATAGGCTATATATCATAACGCTTAGACCAATAGGAGCGGAGCACCAATGAAGAATATTTCAAATTGGGGACGGGGGTGTCTCGGTCGCAGACTGGATTTCTAAGAATCACACCTGACTTTTGACTACCATAAAAGATTACAATACACAATGGAATGTTCTAATTACAAATTTTAAACACAAAGTAAACACAAGAAGACCGTCATAAAAGCGCTTAAATGTTATTAGCTCAAACGACGCCGGCGGATAATAAATGTGCTGTTTGCAGGTGGCCCAACTTGTGACAATATTTTGTCATTTTTTTGCATAGTTTAGCTTTTTTAGTGTCTCTAAAAGATTTTGTCTAAAGACTTTCTTCTACAAAACTTTCCAGTTACTAAAAAAAGATATAATAATATAACAAACGTAACACAATACTTAATAATAGCTTCGAAAACTATAACGAAGCGTAGCTACTATATCATACAGACGTCATAAGCAGCTTTAGTTGTTATCATTTATTATGAAATATTCGTTCTATGCGTGACTTCCACCGAATACTTCTACTTAAATATAACTAAATCATTTCACATAATAATATATTTTGCATTGTATTAATATATATTTTGAAAATTCTAACGGTTTAAGTGGCCAATTAATCTTGGAAATATTGTCATTAATCGAATGAATGTTATTTTTAAAGGAATGCTGTGTTAAATTCGTAAAACAGACAAGTGCGGTTTGCATGAGCGCATTATGTAACAAATTGAATTTTCAAGTTTTCACATGCAATAGCGAAGATATTTTTTTTCTTAGAAGAAGTTTTTTTTAATCCTCTATACACGATTAAATATTAATTATAATATTTTATATAATATGACAGCTGACATTTTGTGACTTTTATTTTATTTATTATAACCGGACTAAATTCAAAAGTGAAACAATTCAACTGTTTGATTATGGAAGTGTCATTTTTAAATTTTCCCATTTTTGTTTTATTCTATAGAAATTTTTTTATCGGGTGATTGAAAAAAGAGCCCTAGTAAATTTTATAAATAAGTTCAAAAATAAACGGCCTTACTTATAATAACCTTGTTAAGAAACTATTCATCTCTTAAGTAAGACAATCAAAAATATTCGACTAACGAGGAGGTTATGAGTAAGATATTCACTAATCAGTTGCTGAGCGGTTTCTTTTAATTTAAGAAACGGTTATAAGTAGGGCCCAAAATGAATATAGCGTAGCAGCTCACTCGCGCATCAAACTCAAAAGGCTTTGAATCCTGGTAAGAAAGCATTCAGGCAGTTTTCAGACGTACATACTACATATTACCACCACCATTATATACATTAGTGATCATTGTACATATTGTTACAATGATCACGTGCTGATGCTGAAGGAAAATCTGATAAAAGCTAAACATCGAGATAACCGATGTGTCTAACACGCCTTGGACATGAATGGGGGGCCCGAACCCAACTTTGGGACGATCGACGACGCATATACATATATAAAAAATCGGGTTAGTTATACCATTTATAACACAAAAACGGCTAGACTGATTTTTATAATCTTTGCTCCGGTGGTTCGGGCATGTGGAAAGAATGTATGATGAAAGAATGACTAAACAGATATACAAAGCAAAAGTGGATGGATGCAGAAGTCGCGGAAGGCCACGACACACCTTCCATGATCAAGTTGATCGTATAATAGCAGAAGGTGATGTCAGGAGCCTTAAGAACAGACGAACGTGCATGACAAGAGGTATGAATGTCACAGAAGTAAGTGAGATGTGTAAGAATAAGCCTAAATGGCAGTCTGTTGTTCGTGCCTACCCCGCAAGGGAACTGCCGTGAAGTTATGTATGTATGTATGTATGATTTGTTGAATGTGTCTCTATCTCAAATAGCGGAGTAACTATGAACAAATCGAAAAACGCAAACAAAATAGAAAACACAAATTTTAAATAAATTAGGTTCTTGGTCTCCACCTTCTTACGCAATGGACAGCTCATGTCACGCACGTTTCAAAGTTAGACCCGGCCGGTTGCGCTGGAATCGAATCTTTATCAGGTCGGGTATTTATTTTTATTATTATTTTATAATTCATTAAACCAAATCTCCTTGTCACATGTCAGTCCGCGTCGTTTTACTCTTGTACTCAGAATCCAGTATACGGAAGCGATCCTTAACAATGCCTGTTTTTATCCCGTGCGTCCTCAATTAAGCTCAGCCATTATTCCAGGTGATTTATTAGCGAGGCATGCCCGCTCCGTCTGTTTAGGGTTAATTAGCGGCGCTTACTGCCGCGAAATTTATGCCGCCACCGCTTCGGGCACAATTGATTGCGGTGTGGACATGTGATATGTGGGCACGGAACCACTACTTTATTTACTAGGATATTCTCGCGACTTCGTCCACGCTTCACTTAAAATTCCCACGAGATTCCCGGGGTAAAAAGTATCGCAGCATTTAAAGAGAAATAGCTATCGTGTTAGTGAAAACTGTCTCGGAATAAGCTACATTTTTTGCACCCGCACAACTCCAATCCGCCCCTGGGAAAATTCTAGTGGGATTCCCGAAATAAAAAATTAGACGTTTTATTCCGTAAAATTTGCTATCGATCAGTGGAGAAGTCGGATTTGGTTTTTTTTTTAATCTGGGCATTTTAAATTCCGAGAAAACACTTCGCTAGGTATAAAAGTAACGCAGATATTGAGTATTATTTATGTTGCAGGTCATGCTTCGTAAGTGTCGTCTACATTTAGGAACTTCACATTTACTATTACAACTTGACAATTATGCAAACAAACCAGTTAATTTAATATTTTTGTTTATTTATCACAGTTACCAAGTTAAGTGGTTAAATTATGCATAATTACCGGGTTATATTATAATCACCGGATTAATCACATTTACCGTAACATATATATTAGAACTTTAGAGCACAAAAATATAAGGAATATGTACGTGAACTCTTTGATGTATAATTCATGAGCAACATTTATTTAAAAATACCCAAATATTCTAAGAAATGACAATAATGTTTAATTAATAAAAAATATTATTTCCCGTCCACAAAGATCTAGAGTTTAATTTTAATTAATGAGCCCATGTTTGTGTTAATTGGACATTTTACAGATCGTTTATATAAAATAATGATTGCGTAAAAACGTATCAAAATCTTCGTCAAACATAAAAGCTTACAATTTTGCCCAATTGCACTTGAAAATTGTGGTCGTGGAGGCCACAAAACATATACGTCGTAAATCCTTGTTTTCTTGCAACTGATGTAATTTCCACATCTGTACTAGAAACATTATAATAACAGCACAAACAGCTGTCCGTCTATCTCTTCTGGGTGTAAATGTTTATAAATATTTTTTTGGTGGAAATTGCTCAGTCCAAAATTAAATGTGCTAGTCTCATCGAGAAATTTGTAAGTTTCTCCTAGTCTTGTTCACCCTAGAAAATTACTTCATTCGCCCTTGACATGTACAGCCTTCAGATGCCAACAAAATATGAGTTGTTAGAAAGTCAATGAATTCAACAAACTCAACAAGTCGGATAATGTGGACATTGACTTGTTTCTGTTAATCAGTCTTTTTAATAATAATTAGCTTCCCGGTCACAAGTTTTTCATTTTATTGTCCTTTTTTCAAAAACCTATATTTTTTTTTACTTTGTTATATCCTTTGTGGTGTTGTCCTCATCTGTGGAAGTTTCAGAATCTTTAGCTATTTCTGTAACTTTATTTTGACTACAGCTGTTAACCCCAATTAAATTGAAATAAATATCAAAATGATTATATATTTGGAGCTTTATCTAAAAAGGTTGGTATTGTTTACTTATTAGTTATCTGAATAAGATTTGTTTCATATCCAGTTTAACTATCATTGTAATTATACAACCGTTTATTCATTCGCTTTAGGACTACTTAAAATTTGACATAAGCTCCAAACAAATAATGTCAAATTTCTACCAATATTGAAGTAAGTAAATAAATAGTATAATATTAATAACCAGTCATGAAACAACACACGCAAACGCATAATTCTTATGATAATTTACCATTTTATTTACAAGTAAAATTATTTAAAAGATCACAAGAAACACAAGGATATTTTGTTTGAGGCAAATTTGTGATTTAAAAATGTCCACGCCGCATTTTATTGTTATCATAAACATTCGGTAAATTATTTGGCACTCGGCGTTGGTGGCCATATCATTAGTATAATTCAGGACATGTATAAAATATATACTTACTAAGACGTTCTTTGATTCCTTGAATATCCTATTCAGGATCTCTCTTCGGGCGAAGATTATGAGGTATATTCAAAATGAGTCATGATAATGCATTAACGAAGTCAAAATGTTCAAACTCAGTTGTAAAATTAAAACCTAGCAACTGATACCAAACAAATTTCACTAAACATCACAAAAATGACATGAACTTCAACGACATGTCATTTTATAACTATTGTTGCGGACAGAGAGCACCCCCCTGACCCGCCCGCCGGAGCACACCTACTCTCCGCGCCCCGCATACCGCCGACACCCATAGCTGGCGTAATTAGCAACTAGGCGTCGGACGGGATGCGGGATATAGGAGCGGCCTTGGATGCAAAAATGTTCTTGTTCATTTTCAATTGTTCATAATTATTCATTCACAATTCTATTATTATTTTAACGGAAACTCTCTCGCATAATCTGTACTTATTCTATGTATATTTCGATTCATGTAAATAATTCAATAATAATAATTATACACTCCATTATATCGAGTTTGATTTCCAAACAAGAAGAAACTGCCACCAATAACTATTGTAAAGTTCATAGGGAGCAATACCATATTTTGATACTCCACACACTAAATACAATGTTACATTTGACTCAAATCTACATAAAGGCTGGTTTACATTGATCCAGCTAGAGACTTGAAAAAGCAGACTGGCTTTAAAATATTCCATCGGGAACATTGAAGTAAGTCAGACCTAGTAGCGCTGTACTAACTTCAAATCATTTTATACGATGCCAGTATGAAGTCGGTACTGGTTTCCTTCAAAGGACAATGCCCATTTTGAGTCCACACTAAAACCGGATGACTCTTAACCAAAATCGTGCACATTTTTTTATGTTATTATAGTAAAGTTGTAGAATTATTTGTACCCTAGCATAGAAATTACATCTACCTACATGAACATGTTTTTGTTTTCCGCTTTTAACATCGATGGTTCGTATCTTGACTTTTATGTTTTTATTGACTGTGATACTTTACTTTTTACTATTTATTCAATAACCCTAAGTATTGATTGAAGACTGTTTAACTAACTTATGTATTTCCAGAAATAAAATATACCCGATATTTTGACACTTATAATGGCGCCACTGTATCCACAAACAGCAAATCTTTTACAAATAAAAAAAGATTTATTCTATTGAAGCTGATGAAGCGGAGTTAGCAAACTATAGTGTTTTAATTACATACAACATCATTTGTTTTTGAATGTTGTAACTTTGAATTTATGTTTTCCTGAGAAATATTGTTCTGGAAAAATTAGGATTTCTCTTGAATCTGATTCAAGGAGGTAATTATTTTTTACGTAAATGATAATTATTTAAATTTTCTACAAAAAACTGAAAAAACTATAAAAGCTCGTGCGGCTTTATAAGAAGCCCACTGTTCCTAACAATCTCTTTGAAGTCAGTAGCTGGATCAATGTAAATTTGTAAATCATCTTTCTCATGACCATAGTGCCATTTAGTTGCACTCGGTTTCAGTTCGAGTCTAAAACTTTGTTGGAAGTACCGTTTATGAACAGCAGCATTAAAAAGTGCCAAGTCAACCGACATCAATCAATTGTTTACTTTGTTAAAGAGTTGAGCGTTGAAAGTTACAAAATGAATTCTCAACTTTTTAGCAACTCATTCACTTGCTACAATTGCTTTGGAGATATTTCCATACAATTAGTCACAATTGTTAATGGATTGTATAGTATTCCGTTAGACGTAAACTAATTTCCCGAATGATTTGTGATTATTTTTGTTCTAAACTTGAAATGAAATTTCTCAGTTGAGTTTTTGGCGGAAAATCATAAATCAGAGGTATAGAAAAGGACATAAGATACCTTTCATCCAGAAAAAGTACTGTTCCCGAAGGATACACGAACATGCTACAAACACAGCGATGCTATTTCGTTTAATGGCACCGCCGTTGCAACTCACTGACAAATAATACATCGTCGTGGCAACGACAGTGATAACAAAATTTACTAAAACATTCATTATTTTTATAAACTTGTCATATAGTCCCAATTGACGTGGTAAGGCTATGCTGGAATCATTATTTTGTTTTTTTTTATTGCAGGAGTTTAGCAGACAGGCAGACGGTCCACTTAATGGAAAGCGGTTACCATCGCCTATGGCCATTTGCAACACCAAACGTGCTACAAATGCGCTGCTGCTCTCTTAAGGGAGACTGGAACCTGATCACTAATGCCTGAACACAAATCAAGGTTGTTATGGCGACATACTTTAGACCAGGGGTGGTAGCCATCCAGTCGGGCAAACCTACCACCTGGCAAAACAAACAGCAAGTCTTGATTGCAGTCCTTGGGACAGTTTATTATTATATGGGACAGGCCTTCTGCCTGTCTGCTGCTTCAGAATTAAAAACAAATTCAGCGTGCAGTTTACATGTAGTAGATTTACAACTTCAGAGAAGACTGCAGACAAAAGTGAGTGAGTATGAAACGCTGTATAATTTATTCTGTCTCATTCTCTCACACTGTATGAAATGCACACACATTTTTTTTAATAGATGGTAAATTTTAAAATATCTATAAACTTGAGGAATGGTATGGTCTCCTAAACTTTCACCCCCTATTGTAACTATAAAATGATCAAAAGGAACAAAATTATCTAAGTGACCTAAGTTGAAATTATTTAATACAAACAATACAATAATATAAAATTACCAAAATGATTAGGTAATGGTTAGAGTCGCTTTTTCGTTTCATCGATTTTCAAATAACGATACTAAGCTAAAAAACCCTGAACTGGCAATGCTGATCTCAAGTAAGTTTCCACTCTAATTGATTTTAATGCAACGGATTTAGAATACCAATACATAGAGCGATTTTCGCAAATCATGATTACTAATTAAATTTGTACCTTGCATTTATTCGTAGACGCTAATTGTGTGGCAAAAACTACACTTTTTACTACCTCCTAATTTGACAATGCAAAAAAGTCATTGTTAATATTAATTCGTAAATGAGATTTGGGTTAGCAATACTGACTTTTTTCTCTTTTCGACAACGATAGAAGTACGTGAGGAGTTTTTGCTTTCATTATTATGAAAGTTTGTATGAACATATCGCATATAAGTTGTTTTCAAGATGCCGGAACCAAACTGAAAATTTTTAAATGTCAATAATGAAACTAATGTGGGATATGTTTTGACAAATTTGACATTTGCAATAGGGGAGCTGATAGTCAAGTCAAATTAACTCAAGTTACTTGTAATCTTACAAAACATCGCAGCCTCATAGATTATATACGAGCATACTTACTTATGATGTCATAAGTTTGTGTAGGCAAAAGTTCTCCAACAGCGCATAAACAGAATGCCCGTCTGCCGGATGATAGGGCAATTGCCGGTTTGCATAGATATCAGCTACCATCCCTTGTCTCTAGCATGCCGCTATAACAACCTTCATTTATGTTCCAGCATTAGTGGTTAGGTTCCAGTCTCCCTTAAGAGAGCCCGAGCATTTGTAGCACCTTTTTGTGTTACAAATGCCCATGGGCGATGGTAACCGCTTTCCATCAAGTGGGCCGTCTGCGTGTCTGCTGAACACCTGCAATAAAAAATAAACTCTATTTATTTATTTCTGTATAAGACTGCCCTGCAAAACATCACCATTCAAGTTCCAGCCAAGAACTTTCTTCTGTATATGCTTTAATGATAAGACCCTTTCTAATATTAATTACAAATAATGGACGAGAAACTCAAACCGGGAGTCAATTAGTTATCTAACACTTAGAATTATTTTCAAAACTCTTTCGAAAATTTACAGTTATTTATAATTAGAAAACCAGAATACGGTGGGCGTGACAATTTCCCAAAAAACTTAAGATTATGATATCTAAAGTGAATGTAACTAAATCTATAAAATTAGGAAGGTCTATTATAAAACGGATTTAAATTTCTTCAAGCAATTTATTATCTTCATTGAGACTAATTATGGTTCTTTTATTTAATTCTAATTAACGCAATTGAAAGCAAGTGTCGAACATATTGATAATGGGTTCCGTTTTTGATTTTTGAAATAGTGTGGTGGATTTATTTCCACCAGTATGAACTATTTCCATGTCATTCTTTCTGCTTTTGTGTTCTGTTGTCTCTGTACTACTATATATGTATATAATGTTTGTCCCTACTAAATGACATTTAATATCTGAAATGTATATTAAAGATCTCTGCCCAATAAGAGACAGGGGAAAGCGATTTCAAAAATAAATCAGAAATCAAATTATTATTATTAGTATACCTACTGATCGAGCAATGAAAATTAGAAGTAGCCAAACTGATAGTTTGGTTTAAGCAGTTTTAAAATAGTGTCATCTATTATTTTGGAAGGCGGAATAGCATTAATGACGTTCCTGATGTTGCAAATGTCTACATAGGCGGCAAGGTCAGTATCATAATATTTTATTCATATTTCATCTGTAGTATTATTCAAGAATAGAAGAAGATTTATTCAAGAACAGAGGATTATAGAAGGAGAAGACATATCTTGTCAGCCTCAAGAAATTGGGCGGAGGCGAAAAAAAGGGAGAAACTATTTCATGAACACTAATATGTTTGTAATGTCGCTGAATTTTAAATCAGACGACCTTTCTGGTGTAGCGGTCTATGCTTTGAGGACTTGACTTGGGTCACCGAACTCAGAGGTGCCGTTTTCGATTCTTAGCGGAGTAAATTTTGCAAATTAATCTCTTCTATTCTGTGCTGCTCTGTTCTATTCTTCTATGTGCAACAGACGATGAAAGTGTTCTTCTACCGACTAAAAATATATTCATTTCGCTGATGTTCATTTCAAATTTCGTATAAATGTCCAACATTGTCATTCATACGAAATGAGAGATAAGGAGGTTTGAGATATAATCATACAGATCCCTAACAATATTTACAAGTTACAAGATAGTATTCGATATCAGTAGCATTTGAAGTAATAAAAATACTAAAGAACTCACTTAGTTTTACAACCAGTGACATTGGACCACGATGGGTGGCCCGATTGTCTATTTCTGTGGACAGAAATAACACTGGCTCGTGTATAAACTTGTTTTTGGACAATTAATAACAGAAGGTTTCCTGATCTGTCAGATAGATTTTATGAATATTATTTAGATATTTTGTTCCGCGACATTTATAGAGGTGGGGAAAGTAAGAGGGGTTGTGGATTCAAAACATAGCCACGTACTTCTCGGACCACGCACGTTGATGGGTTTCGTAAATTCGACGTATTTTTTGGTCATTTGGCTATACTATACTGTATACTACATACAATATACGTATATTATATTTATAACTATGTATATATGTATGTATTTGTATATTTATTTGTTAAATTAGTTTGAGTATTTATGTGTCCATTGCCTTTTTCCTGCACCACCTACATCGCCTGATTCAAATTTGTTTTTCATTTAGGTTGCCTGGAAGAGATCGCTTTGAGCGATAAGGCCTCCTATTGTATCGCCTAGAAAATATAATATTTTCTGTTTTGTAATTGTATGTTTTGGTGTGCATTAAAGAGTAATCTCTCTCTCTCTCTCAATATCCTAAAGTATTATAAATATGAAAGTTTGGATAGATGTTTGTTATTTAATCACGCCATAATGGCTGAACCGATCTGGATGAAATTTAGCACAAAGATAGATTATAATAGTCTGGAATAGAACATATGCTACTTTTTATCCCAAAAAAATGTACAGTTCTCTTATGACAACATTAACGCGAGCGAAGCTGCTGGAAAAAGCTAGAAATATATAAATTTAAGCAACCATGTGTTTGTGGCCTTAAAACTCGAAAGGTTGTTGATGGGTTATGTTGAGATTTATCCATAACGTTGTATTTTGATAGGAGAGTATTTGTATATACTTTTTGTTCTATTGATACAAAATCAGCTCCTATAATTATGTTTATGCCTGCAAATCTCGAGAATCAGACTATGGATTTATATTTGGATATTTGGACTGAGCTGCAATAAAGCGTGGCCGGGTCAAGCTAGAACGAATAATTATCCTATTCCCGTAGCCCTGGCATAAGGCGCAGGACGGAACACCCAGGGGTTTTAGTGGGTATCCCTAAGTGGGGAGTGGCAATAGCGTGGCACCGGTTCTGACCGGGCACGCTAGTGCCACCCCCGATTTGGCGAATCCCACACTGTCTCACCGGGTCGCGAGCATCCCCCAGGCTTCTGTGCCTGTCGCGGCTTAGTCCTCAATCGGATTTCCCCTGGCCAAAAAAAAAAGAACGAATAATTATAAAGTGAGTGGGCCAAGTTTAGGCAAAAACTTGATCGTTAAAACTTAATTATTTAAAAATATTAATAAACAAGCCTAAAGAAGATAGCATAAATTAATAATAAGTCGAATTGTAATTTTATACTTTTTTTAATTCAGACGAAACTATAAAATAAACAGCCAAATGATTAACCGACTTCATTACACAAATTAATTAAATTTCTTAAATGAATCTTAGCACCATTAATTTTATTCTAAAATATATGTTGTTAATTATAGTTGATCCCTTTCTTCTTACAGATAAAGTTTATTTTTCCATGAGTTCCAATCACATATTAAGTATAATCACCAAAGACTCTATTAGGTCGTAATAAGTACGATATTTGATTGATTTTTAGTTTCTTCTATAACTTAAATACTTATCTTAAAGAACATATTGCAACTAAAAAATTAACAACCGTATCTCTTTGAAATATGGTATATTTTTCTATGGGTTTCAATGATACTTATACCATTACGATTTATAGTAAAACAAAGAAAATCATGCAATATTAATGTATTTCCGCTTTTCATCCATGTTTTTGTTTTAGAAATATAATTTAATTAGAGTTTAATAGACGTTTAATCGTGAAAGTTTACTTTTTAGTGTTGTTTTGGTCATATTTCTGATGAAATTCATTGAGGATTATAATCTAATTATCTATGAGACATGTTTTTAATTTTGTTAAAAATACTCAGAGAGCTTATACATGTAACGTGAATATCTTTAATAACAAGAGAAGTGAAGTGAACTTTTATTCGTGCAGGAACGGAGAAAGAATATAATCTCCTGCCAGGCAGCCTGTCGTTTGTCGAGGTGACAAAACAACCCACAGCCAGGTGGTAAGGCATTTACCCGACTAGCTGGCTACCATCCCTGGTCTAAAGTATGTCGGCATAACAACCTCAAATTGTGTACGGGCATTAGTGACCACGTTCCAGTCTCCCTTAAGAGAGCAGCAGCGCATTTGTGTGGTGTTGCAAATGTCCATACGCGATGGTAGCCGCTCTCCATCAAGTTGGCCGTCTGCTTGAACTCATGCAACTCAAAAAAAAGTCAACGAATACAATTCTAATAGACAGCGTGACACTGTCTTCTTTCTTTTTCCTTCACATTTCTTCAAAGCATCTTGGATTGACAAAGTAGGGCATTGCCTTCTAATTATCCTCTATGAGTTTCTGAAACTTTAGATAGCATCCATCACACAATCATATTTTTTTAGTTTTATATTCTTCAGGATTCAGTCCTTCCATAAAACCGGTAGCACATTGTTAGGCCCTTTGGTATTGTCAATGTCTGTAGACTTCGGTAGCCATTTTCCATCAGATGGATCGTGAGCCTTAGTGCTGTACACCATCAACATAAAAAACCTGTCTATCACCTTATTTTCGTATCTCCTTATTGAATGTTCCGTTAACCCGTTTAATCTTTTTGTTTTAATTTTTCAGATTTGACGTAATTTATATTATCTTCCATTGAACTTTTCCATTGGAACATTTTCCAAGTCCGTGTAACATATCTACATAAAAAGAGAAAGGAATACACTGATATATAAATTGTGTAAAAGTTCCTTTTAAACAAAAATTGTCATTTAACCCTAAATACACGTTAAAACGGGATACTAAACCACTAAAGAATATCTCGTCAATAATTCTGAAATTGCATTTTATACTATTTTCTGTTATCCAATATCAACCTGGCATCATTGAAATGTAGCGCAGGATTCTAATCACAGAGTCACAATTCAAATTACTCATCGAATTGTATAAAAAACCATAAAAGACAATGGATACACGTGTTTTCCCTTAAAAAACACGAAAAGTAACGGTTCGCTGAGCAAAGTGAAAACGTATTGTGTGTCCAATTAGTAACACAGTGGGCCACACCGCAGTGTTGTTTCTATAAATACATGAAAACACTCTGTTACCATTTGTCACGGCACGCCCTGTATTTATCAAGATACCGTTCCGCATTTACTACTATAGGATGCTTTGGAAATATTTATAACGTACACATACTAAGATAAAATATAAAGTTTTGGAATATTTCCTTAAGAATCGACTTTCACGTAAAGCCTCCGGTAAGGAATGACATTCATACAAGCGTAAGGGTTTTTCTGCGCAATGTACCTTGTGCCCATTTTATTTCATCTTTGAGGCGTAAACTCTAGTCGCGAGTCAGAGCTGACACACACGTATGTTCTCAATTCGTACTTACTAGATTTCTCCGTCGATTATGAACCAATTTTCATTTTTTCCTTTTAATCGAAAGGTTACACTCCCGAACTGGTCCTTTTGTCACGATATCAGGATCTAATGAGAGGATTCCAACGAATTATAGAAATCCACGAAAATTGATAACAGGCTTCTTCGTAACAGGGTATCTCCGTCAATTCTAAACCGATTTTCATTTTTTTTTACTCGTATGTCTATACTACAGAGGTAGTCCCATGGTCACCAAGTCAGGATCTGATGAGTGGGTCGGAATCCAAGGATATCGAGCATAACCCTTGAAGAACACTGTGCATCTAAATTCTTGGAAAAAAGCTTGTATACGCGCGTAGTTATCGCATTTTCTACAGGCGTTTGATTTTTTATATGCATGTGACGCGATTTCTTCGTTAATTGTAGATCGATTTTGTTTTTTTCTTTATTCGTAAGCATGTATACTCCCGGACAGTTCCATGGTCACAAAGTCAGGATCTGATGAGTGGATCCCAGAGGAATCGGGAGTACCCATGAGTTACATATGTACATAGGTTCAATCAATCAATTAAAATCATGTCATTTTTTTATTCTCACTAGCGCAACGCTTTAACTAAGATGGTATACATGAGGATCCAACACATCCATTCAGGCAAACAGTGTTGTAACTTTTCCTCCCTGTATCTTCAACGGTTACCATAGAAATAAACACGGTTAACATTCCTATAAACAAGATCGTTGCGGCCCGAGCGAACTGTGATCGATGGTGATGCGCTCGCGCCGGTATTAGTAACGCTTTGCGGTAAAAAGCACATGGACACGAAAAAGTCTATTATTACTATAGGACAAAATAATAGGGGACACTGTGTTTTTATTTATAGTTCTTATGTTACAGATAATAGATGAAAACTACATAAAACTGAAATATGTTTCTTAATTCTGTTTGCTGGAAGATATGACTAATGGATATGCTGGGGCTTTATCTGCGTTATTATTATTTACAGTCATATTAATATTTTTTTGTTGTTCAGCACTTTTAACCACTTTTATATATCAGGAAAAGGGACTATGGGCCTTTATTACTATTACTAATTTATATAATGAAAAAAAAAATACGACTCAGTATTTTCTAATTCGAATTCAAAAGTTTTTGTTCAAAATAAAATCCACTAGAGAACACTTTTTGAAGGTAAGTATGTAAGTCATAATTTAAATCTATTTCTTATTCTACGTACACCGCTTCGCAATGTGTTATCGCTGTTCAAAGGAGAAGAAGCGGCAAGAATCTCCCTAGCAACACGTCTAGCTAAAAAATATTTTTTATTGTATTATTTATCATATTTTAATATATGTAGACGTTGTATTACAATTACGTTTCAATATGAACACCGTTAGGATTTATCTGAATGCGTCTTATTTAAAGCGTTAAAAATAAGTTCATTAAAACACCGCCACATAGTATATGTACATACGTTATTTGTCAATATTTAACGTGATTAACAATGTCGCATCTCAAATAATGTATTAAACCTAATACCATATCTGCTTGAAATGGCCTAAATCTGTAACATTAACGCAGATGAGTCCCCTTCATGATTATTGTTAGTAACTCTTTTACATATAATTATACCAGCGATTTATCGTGTATGTTGCTATGATGACACATATGTCTTAGTAAATTGCATCAGTGGCACCAAAAAAAATGTGATATGTTTATTCTGTGTTAAAATGAGTTTGACCTTTGTATAAATAGTTACATATAATTCCATGTACCGGATCATATACGCACCACAGATCAGTTTTCTTACCTGCAAACAAGAAATACTTACATTAATAATTTTAAAGATAAATAAATAAAATAATAAAAAATAAAATACAATTTTAAACCTTCAATTATTATATAGGTTATATCAAAAAGACAAATTATGATAGAATCTGATTAGTATTTATATTATATACTAGAGTTTACCCCGCGGCTGCGCCGCGGGTTAACCTCTAGTGCGTGTCTCTTGTTTATAGAGCAAGTGCTACAGGTTATATTATATTACATTTACAGGCCAAAATGACCAAATAGGCCAAAATGACCAAATAGGCCAAAATGACCAAATAGGCCAAAATGACCAAATAGGCCAAAATGACCAAATAGGCCAAAATGTCCAAAAGGTCAAAATGACCAAATAGGCAAAATGACCAAATAGGCCAAAATGACCAAAAAGGCCAAAATGACCAAAAAGGCCAACCAAATAGGCCAAAATTACCAAAAAGGCCAACATGAAAATTATCCCTTGTCCATCCTCAGTATTTAATTTACATACGTATCGAATTTCAGCCAAATCGGTCCAGTAGTTCTTCCGTAAAAGCATAACAAACAAACCGACAAATATCATGTTATCCCGCGAAACTATCCCATTTTTCGGGATAAATACTAATCATATATAAACTCGTGTTTTATAGTAAATGAGAACTAAATCTACAAATCAACCCACTTTCATATATGTCACCATGCTTTGAACTTGTGTATGTGGTAGGGCATTTGCCCGACTGGATGGCTACCACTCCTGGTCTAGAGTATGTCGCCATAACAACCTTGAGTTGTGTTCCGGCATTAGTGACCAGGTTCCAGGCTCCCTAAAGAGAGCAGCAGCGCATTCGTAGCACCTTTGGTGTTGCAAATGTCCATAGGCGATGGTAACCGCTGCCCATCAAGTGGGCCGTCTGCCTGTCTGCTGATCTCCTGCAATAAAAAAAAAAAAAAAAAAAAAAACTTACATTAAATTAAAATAATATAAGGGTAGCAAGTCTGATGTTTCATTTTTTTTATTGCAGAAGTTCAGCAGACCGGCAGTCGGCTCACTGAAGCAAAGCGGTCACCATCGCCTACGGTCATTTGCAAGATCAAAGGTGCCATAAATGCGCTGTTGCTCTCTTAAGGGAGACTGGAACCTGGTCTCTAATACTAGTATTCACCTCAAGGTTGTTATGGCGACATACTTTAGACCAGGGGTGGTTACCATCCAGTCGGAGAAATACACTACCACCTGGCTGTGGGTTGTTTTGTCGCCTCCCTATGACAGGCCACCCGATAGCAGGAAATTGTATTCTTTCTCCGCCTTTTGGACAATTGTGACGGAATGATTCTGACACGATTGTAATAGCAGACCTGTGGCCTAATAGCAGATAAGATAGTCAAATGCATTAGTACGAACCCGTTAAAAAATCACATCTCACTAGTTCGAGAGTTTGCCGTCGGCATGGAAGAATTATTTTGGAAATGATCGCCCAGTAAAAAAGTTGCTACAAAAAACTTCAAGTAGATTCTACATGACTAGATAGTGCCATATCTTAGTTGTTTTTTTTATATTTTCGCGAGTTAAATATTATTAAAAAAGCTGTTAAACCTTTACCAAAGTTAATTGAAACGACGATCCTTCAGGTGATCATCAGAAGGCTGATACCTACCTCGGGCAACGGATCAGTATAGCGATCCAGCGAGGAAACATAGCGAGCTTTCTGGGCACTATACCCATAGAAGACTGTCATCTAGGCTCAGTATTCTAGGTATAAGGGCTATGGGTAGAATACAATATAAATACGCAATTTTTGTTATTGTATTAAATTATTTGTTGTATTTAAAATATTTGTGTTTAATGAAAAAAAATTTCAACATTAAAAACTGAAGACTATGAATAATTTGAACAACTTTAAAATATTTAAATTATAAAAACAAGAACATAATTTAAATAAATATAAAACCCATTACTTTTAAAAACCGCATCTTTTCTTCTTATATTCACATAGATAACAACCCGGCTAGCATTATTAGGAGCATGAGATATGTTTAAAACAAAGTTATTATAGTAAAACTATTTAAAACTATATTATCTAATATCTTTATTTGAATATACAAGAGCGTTCTTATAATATATCAAAGTGGGGAATACACTGCGAGACAGAATTACCGGCTTACGATAATTTGTGTTTTTAGATCTGCTGTAATATTGTAGTAATAAAGCGTTTTTGTTTGAAGATTATTATTGGAATAAATGGGTTTTTTAGTTCTATACTTTGAATGATTTAGATAGATATAGCTCGGGCTTGGATGAATAGGAATAACAGTACTAAATACATTGAAAATCAAATTGTGTGCTGGGATACATATTAGAAGTGAAACTTCAACGGACAAGTGGAAAAACGAATCGCAACGGATGAGTGGAAAAACGAATCGCAAAGGTCAAGTGGAAAACAAATAGTGACGGACAAGTGGAAAATCTTCAACTGAAAAGTGACAAAATGAATCGCAACAAAATTTTAACTTGCCAAAAACTTGTAAAATTTTAATGCCACCTAAAGTTTTGTTTAAAAATACCATAAATAGTATAATGCTCATTGTGTCAGTTATTTTGGTGAGCAACAAAGTGTTATATATCAATCTATATTTGAGTAAGCCTCATATCTTACATTTCTACTCTTTAGGACTCTACAAGTCTTTCTCCTTTGACTTTTTGACATAGCAAAAAATAAATCGGGCAAGTGCATGCAATTCACAAACTACAAAAGGTTCCATAGAGCTAATATACGTCCATTGTTTTCATCATTTGGCTTAACCATAAAAAAACATTTCTCATTCTCAAAGGTAAATAAAGTTCTTAAACTCCTCAAAATATATTGTTCGCACTAATTCCTTTTGAATGTGTTTTTGCAATTCACTAAGTTCACTAGTTCACTGAGTTCATAATTTCACTAAGTTCACAAGTTCACTACATACTTCAAAAGTTACAGCGTTGAAAATGCGTGAATAGTAGACAAGCTGACGGCCTATCCGATGGAAAGTAGTAACCATCGCATAGACATTTGCAACACTAAAGACTCCCAATGTGCTGCATACCTTACGGCTCGAAGGGAGGACTGGAACTGAGCCACTAACTTCGCGGAATACAACTCATGGTTGTTATGGCAATATGCTCTAGACCAGGTGTGGTAGCCATTTAAACGGACATGGCAAAAATATGCAATGAATCCAAGGACATACGTCCAATTATTAATTACAATTATCCGTGCAGGAACGCAAAAGTAATACTGATTTCTGTAACCGCGTGGCTTGCGTAAGAGGCGACAAAATATCCCACAGCCAGATAGTAGGGCGTCTACTCGACTGGATGGCTACCATCCCTGGTTTAGAGTATGCCGCTATAACAATGTGTTGTGTTCCGGCGTTAGTGGCCTGATTGTAAACTCTCTTTACAGAGCGGCAGTACATTAGTAGTGCCTTTGGTGTTACAATGGGCAATAGCGATGGTAACCGCATTCCATCAGGTAGGCCAGCTGCCTGTATACTAAACTCACGCAACGCTTGTGTTTGCAATCATTTAATTGTCACCGCTTGTAATCAGCTCCAAAAGAGATTCTCTATTTTCTTTTATCTTCTCCCAATTATTTGTGGTAGGCACAGTGTTTTTTATTTCAATAATTCTCTATTCTGATACACATCTTCTGTCATACCACAAATCATCATATCATCCTTCACACAATCCATCCATCTCTTGTTTATCATCCTTTAAGTTTGTACCCATAAGTCTTGCAGTCTAACATTCTTTTTGTTACATCACTTTAATCCATAAGCCTGTATGGCACTCTGTTGTTCGTGCCTACCCTGCAAGGGACCTGGCGTGAAGTTATGTATGTATGTATGTACTTTAATCCATCCACTCAGCTATTAGTGAGATTGTAGTCAGCAAATTGTGTAATGGCCACTATAATATTACTGCAGGACTCGAATTAAAATGCCGTTAGAACTACTATAGAATTAATTAGAACTACACAAACACGTATAACACGGGTACAAATATAACTGAGCACAACCAGTACAAACGGAATGCACGATTCAATAACACGCGCCAAGTCCGTCACTATATAGATCACCTAATCTACACATGTCTTGTCTCGCTTGTGGTTATCGCTTGGCTGCCTCACCCTTCCGTTGGGGCATTGCTTTATACTGTACGAATACAATATGTCTACTCCACCGCGGGGATTGAATTTCCAAGAATCACACCTGGCTAACGACTGCCATAAAGATGACAATATACAATGGGTTATTTTTGTAATTACAAATTTTAAACACAAAGGTAATAAACTGTAGGTGTGAATTGTTGGTAGTAACAATATAGAGATTACATACATACTTGTGCGACATATCCTTCACTTTGAAGCAGCAATGAAGTAAGAAATCCGCATCGGCCAACTGTGGCCCAGATCCCCAGTGTTTGTCGTCGCATCTTATTATTCTCAATAGTTGTTTGACGTATATTTTTCATCACTCCTCAATATTTTTGACCGGCTATTTCTGTTGCGCGACCACCTCCTCAGTTGCGTTCAAAGAATAGATTGATAGACGTGCAATTTATATATTTCAACCGAGTCACGCTTTTAAGTGTTCAATTAAATATTTTTAGTTCAGGAAATGAAGTGAATTTTTCAAAATTATAAAAGATTCTATTTGTTTGTGTATTTTTCATGTTATACTAATTTTATCTTTTTTCCTTATTACCATACTCAGAGTCAGTTAATGGTTGGTTAACGTTTAACGTTTTATTTAAAGACAACTGTATTTCACTGCAAAAACTAAATCACAAAAAGAGGACAACTGATTTTAAGTCTGAGTATTTGCTGTCGATCAGTGAAAACCGCATTGAAATTGGCCTCGTACTTTTTACGTGAATCGCGAACAAACAGACAAACCGACGAACAAAGCAAAAATCTAAAACAAATTGCATCGTGTTCTCCATCGTTTATATAGTCTATTCCATTAGTCTTTCTTCAGTTGTTGGGTCCAATAGGTTATTTAAACCATTCCGAGAAAAACTTCAACATATACAACAACAAACAACACCTACATTCTGGTACTCGATTGCAGCGCCATCTAGCTGGTTCAAATTAAAATCTAAATCATTCCAGTAGAAAATTATAAAAATACTAATATCGCTATTAAAAAATAGGTTGATCGTAGAGAGTTGAAAATTTAGGGTTGTATGTATTTTTTAATGCTGTATCACAAAAACATAAAAAAATACCTAAAAATTAATAAATATTTAGGGATGAACTACGCTTAACATTTAGGGGGATGAAAAATAGATGTTGTCCCATTCTCAGACCTACCCAATAGGCACACAAAAAAAATTCATGAGAATCGGTCAAGCCGTTTCGGAGGAGTATGGGAACGAACATTGTGACACGAGAATTTTATATATGTCGGAGGGAAGTTATAATTGGATGTATTATTGACTGGATGTATAACGCACAATATCATTTGTTAACATTTTAATTACTTCTAAAATTCTAAATTTAATTTAATTAGATTTGTTAAATGTTTCTATAACTTAAAGATCGTTCTAACCTAATAAAAGTTATGAATGTTGTGATTTAATAAACGACCAATGAGAGCAGAGCATGTCTAGAGCGGGGTCAGCGCCCTCTATACTTTGAGTAATATCTACTTGGGTAGACTGAGGAGTTTTTGTGGCACATTTGGTTGGTGGCAACAGGTCGAGTTGGACCTTTGAGAATATTAAAGAAAGTAGAAGCTTGGAAGTATGAGTGCTGCCCTGAATCCGCTGCTCGGTCTAAACTATGTTAAAATTTCCTTTAAATCTAAATTAAAAGTGTATAAACCGTTGGCCTCGTGTTTTATGCTCGCATTTTATCCTGATGACGCCCACTAAACCTGCAACAACTAAAGAAGATGTCGTGAGAACGAGGCCGTTCTGCGACATAATATATAAGATAGATAACAATCCAAAGGTCTATTCTTTTAATACAAATATCACTTCTATTCTAACATAATCTACATTCTAAACCCGCAACTTGTCTCGTTACGCGGTCTTTACAACATCTCTTTATTGTCTCTTTGCCATTGTTTATTAATACAGACTATTTTATGTGCTGGCGACTTTTCCGACGATTATAAACGACGATTTCCTCACCTATAATAATGTTCTTTGAATTTTTACTCATCAAAAGATTTACTTTTATTGTTTTAAAAGCAAGTGAATCGTGGCCGCAAGGCGTTGTAAATTCCCTGTGTTTTTGTGTTACTCGTAAATTACTACAATACAATGTTGAATTTTCTTTATTTTTTCCAATGTATAAATAACAGTAAGGTATTTTATTTTTATGTATATATAATTTATTATGTAAATGTGAGTATATTTTTTGGAATGTCATAGAAAATTTGTTGTTTGAACTAGATTCTTATTCCTGAAGTAAGGTAAGATCGTAAATTAGTAATATTTATTTCAAAAATAATATGTCAAGATACAACATACTGATGACATTGTTGTTCTTAATATCATATTTATATATTTCAAGTAACATCTTGTATAAAAAACTGAATTTCACAAGTGTAATACAACGCAAAACGCATAGTAATTACCGTCTCTATATATTTTCTTTTATTAATTAATTACTGTCAATTATTTTATCTCAAATAAAATTTTACCAAACATCAAAGCTTACTATTGAATTAAATATGTAAAGAAAAACAAATACAAACATTCAGTTTAACAGACACCTAGATATTTGTGTGAAAATTAGCGGCACGCGAAATGTTGCAACAAATTCGACAAAAGCCGTATCTCCACTCAACACTGTTGTTTTGACGTGCAGCTCTATTCTGGTATTTGAGGAATCAGTAACAAATCAGCACCTGTCACTTCTGTTAAAGAAATATCCAGAAATAACCAAGCCATTGTTTTAAAACTACGAAACAATTCAGTATTCACTTTAAAAAATTCTTCTGTTTTATTTCTGTTGCGTCTTTTTTAAAGACCTTTAAAATCTATGGTCATAAGTCTGTTTTTAACTACATTCTAATTTGAGCTTTATTCGATTTGAATAAATTCTAAATTGAAATAAAATCGATTGAACAATAGGATGGTTCCTTTTATTTTGAAAATAGAAACAATGTTTTCTCGTTGACAATAGTGTTGGGGCGTTGACAGGTGATTATTGAAGACAGAACTAACGAAGACAATGGAATTTTCAGTATGGCATCATATGAGTGATAAATTGCCTCCGTGTGTTAGCCATATTATTATTTTTATTTATTTTTCTTGGCGCATTGTCCGTCTCGGCCCGTTATGAATATAAACATAACTTTTTCTCCTTTTTATTGTTATTTATAGCCGGTGTTAATGTAAATATGAGTTATGGAATTATTACCGATGCATAATCTGCATGTCTCACGGTTAATTCTGAGTTTTAATGATATTATTTACTGCTTTTGTTTGAGTATCACGGCGTGTTTTTATATTTCCATTTTTAGTCGCGTATTTTTTATGCTAATCAAAATATTTGTCACGATAATAAGGGCTCGTTTTATGCGATTTTATTACTTAATTCAGTTGTAAAGTTCATTTTTTATTATTATTTGTGTATATGTATTTTAGTGTTCTTTTGATGCCAAAAATCAGATATTTAAAAAAAAAACTTGAGAGGTGTCAAGGGACACCCAAATGGAACGAAGTTCCTTTCGATTAATTAGTGAAGGAATTGTAATATTTTTTTAAGCTATAATAATTTTTTCTTTATTATTAACAAAAATAGTGTAATATAAACTTAATCAGTGGGCTCAATTTTAGTAAAACACGCGCACGCTGCACGGCTTACAACTATAGCAAAAAGTGTCGTTACAACTTTTGGTTTTAATTTTTTCCGTCTAGCCCCCTTTCGCAACGCGCCATAAGGAACTTCGTTCCAAAAAATATTTAGCCATCAGTTATATACAACGTGAATACAGTGCTTAATTACGAAATTGTGACTGTTATACAAATAAAACAGTGACAAATTGAAATAGAAATGTAACGTATGAAAATTAATTCATGTAATTTGTACTTTTCTTACATTTTTTCCATGGACAATGAATTATCACGATGTTTAAAGGGATGCCACGTGTTTGAGCGGTTTAAATCTTCGAGATTAGCGTGTCAGGAGCGTTGTCGTGTCAACTAAAGTATACTTTGACACATTTAAAGATACGTGACGGTTATGTTTACACTGGGACATCACTAGTGCCTTTTGAAAAATCTAAAACCGTGCAGCCGATAAGAAACCTAATGTTCAGTGTCTTAAAGTTAAAAATAGCTCGTCTACTATTTAGTCAATTGTAAAACAACGTGTTGATTTGAATTTATTTAATCTATTTTTATGCTGTTTTTAAAATAATTCGACTGCGTTCTATTTTGGATCCCGCTTCATTTGTCTTTATGTCATAAACGTGTGACAGTTACGAATTTTGAATTTAGATTCCGAATTTAAAAATGGAACCGAGGCTTTACGAATATATGTTTTATCTATAGGCCTTACATTAAACGCCTCTTGTGAAGCGTTTTCGTCCCAAAAGAGCCCAAAAACCCAAAAGACTCAATGAAATTTCAGACAGAAGAAAGAAAGAACAGAGATTTCTTTTAGACTACAATAATATAGGCCATATGACACAACAATAAGTGGAACTACATTTAAAAATAAGAAAAAAAATGTAGTAGAAGTGAAACAAAGTGTGGGAGGGATTATAAATTTCGTGACGTCACATTTCATATATTATCATATATTTGAGCTTTAAAACATGAAATTTTAAGTATTAAACCAAAAACTTCAAAACATTTCCAACACTGTATGAGCTTGTGTTTGAATGATTAAATATAATGTATTCTCTCATTCTCTTGCAGACTTAGTCCTATATATTTATGTGTTTACCTCTTTTTAGTGTCGCTTTTTCGTTTCAACGAGTTTCAAATCACAAAGTTTCTGAAGAAGATTCAGTTCAACAAGCAAACCAATTCCAAAACGAAAACGAAAGACGTTGAGATAAAGCCCTCTGAATCTGTTTCAGACTCATTAGTTTAAAATACTTTTTTTCTTATAGAAAATCATTTTGAATGTGATTTTTATGTTTTATGTCAAACTGTTTTTTGTCGAGTGAAAATTATTGAGAGGAATACACTTATAAATATCCATTGTTGTGTTAATTAAGCTTATATTTTGAAATAATACAAAAAGCAGGATATTTTTATTAAAAATAATTATATCTCTCGCTCAACGACCACTATAGAATCAAATCTGGCAAGATCTTGGGGAACATAATAGAGAAACACAAAGACTGTTTTGACATATTGTCTAAGTTACATTATACTCATTTCCACAATGGCAAGTAGGAAAGAAAAAAGTAAATGGCCAGCGCGCATTTGTAAACATACTACATAGCGCAATGGCGCTGTTCACTTCTGAAGCCACTTTCTTGCTTGCTGCACTGGATGTGGGCATAATGTGAACGTGGGGTAAGCCAGAGAAAAAAGCTATATTGTACTCCATAGTGGTAATTTGATAAAGCATGTTTTATTTACAGTTTTAAGATAGATTTTGTTAAAATTGAGCAAAGCTTGTATTATGTATGATATTTTTAAAGCAGTTATTTGCTTTTCTTTAGAAGATCACGGCTGTTTTTTTTACTTACTTCAAGATGAATGAAGTTCCCACTTCGTCTGTGTGTTCGTTACTCGATTTCTCCGTCAATTGTGGACCGATTTTCGATTTTTTTCTTTTAATTGAAAGGTTATATAAATATACATATTATATAGTTATACTCCCGTATTGGTCATATTGCCACCATGTCATGATCTGATGAGAGAATTTCAAGGAATCAGGGAAACAAAAGACAATTTTAACTAACTTCTTCACACACGATATCTCCATCACTTGTAATCTGATTTTCAAAATGTTTTCATTGCTCGTGAGTGTATACTCCCGATGTAGTCGCATGGTCATCAAGCCAGGATCCCAGAGAAATCGAGAGTAATTATTAAGAGAAGTTATTAAAAAACGCTCAGAGCCTACATTTTTCCAAAAAGGTTCTATACACGTCCTGGTTGTACACTTTCTACGCGCGCTTAATTTTTTTTGTAGGCATGTTACGCGATTTCTCCGTCAATTGTGGACCCATTACTTTTTTAACTTGCGAGAAATTTGATTTGATTTGGGGATCGAAAGGATATCAAGAGCAAACCTTGTTGAAAAGCATATACACCGAAAAGTGAGATGGCAATTTTGTATGCGTATGCCTGTTGTACAATTTCTACAGGTACTTAATATATTATTTCTAAGCCTATTCAAGTATCTGCGCAACTAAAAAGTAGAAAATATATTTTCAACTAATTTTTCTAATTTATAAGGGGTTTTACCCTAAATAATTTAGAATGGTTTAATTAACAAGCCTAACGAAGTCATATGTAAAAAAAATCCGTTACAATTTATTTTTATACTTAAAATTTAACTAAGGTTCTGTTTAAGATAACTACTGTCGTTTAAGATACGCGCCATAACCGTCTGTTATTTAAATCGGACGTTAAGAAACTGATCTTTTACATACTCTAATCGGTGCCATATTATTAAAAGAGCAGTATTAACATAATACAATACAATAACAGAATAATTAATCTTTAGTTTGGAGCAATTAATTTGCGGATACAAGCAATATATTCTTAGCATTGTTGACGTCAAACAAATGTTCTAATGTTATTTTTTTGTTGCGTTTTTACCGATATAACTCTTCTATAATGTGACACGGCGATATTTAAGGCGAATGCGATACTGTTTCACCAGGCTTTATCAACTGTAACCTGTACTTATGGCCGATTCCTATATCTTATTAAGCATTCAATTGCCTTACTATCGGTTGAATTTTGACATTACCTGATTTTGGATGTGAAACTTCTTTAGAATCGTTATGGTTTGATACTCGATGAAATGAAATAGCGACACCAAAAAGTGCTGTTTTCATCCCTATGATCAGGAAACTCCAAGCATATTTACAGAAAATTAGTATATAAATATTGTAACTAGAAAACTTATTTTTTCTTATTCTTATTTTTTAGTTTTTATACGTAAGTTTATTATTAGACACTTCAAAATATCTTAATCTAACCATGGCATGCACGTGTTTGTGAGATACGATTATAAATTCTATGTTCTTGGATTTTTTGGAAAGGCAACAACACATTTTAACAAAATGAAATATTATTGCTTATATATTATTTGAAATTTATTAGAGGGAAGCAATAATTAACCTTATCAATGAAGGATTTGTTTGGCAACTTATTTAAATAAGGAATCGTAACAAATAAAAAAGTAAAGATATATCTTAAAATGTAGAAATAGAACTTAGCCTTAACATAATAGTGGTGGTAATAGTTGCATTTTGAATACATTTCCCAAAATAAATCTAAATTTAAAACAAGAGTAGTTTAATTCCCAACATACCCCATATATCTTAATACACGGTGTTAAGATCATTGTCACATACATTATTATAATTTATTTTTAATAGCTCTCGCTTAACTATTTAATAGTTGGCTTTAAAGAGAAATTCTGTAATATTAATGAAATACATATGTGTGTGTGTTTATATATTGACTAAACCGTTTTATAGCTTGCATGCATTACATAATTGTTATGGTATACAAATTAAAACAACATAAAAATTTCGAACTTTTGTAAAAGTTACCTTCATTATTTTATAAAACTAGTTTAAGTATGTGTATTTTTTTATTTTTTTTATAAATTATTTAGTTTAAATATGTTTATTTATGTTATTTGATATTTAATGATCTGCACCACCTACAACGCCAGATTAGATTAAATTATTCCTTAAGTTAGGTTGCCTGGAAGAGATTGCTTTCAGCGATAAGGCCGCCTTTTGTTTCTACCATGACAATATTGTAATTGTATATTTTGAAATTGTGTATTTGGTGAACAATAAAGTGTTATCTATCTATAAAATGTATTGCTACGACCGACAAGGACCAATTCACATCTGCAGTTTATTACCTTCCCGCATTTGGACTTCTTTTGTTTAATCTGTGTTTAAAATTTGTATTTAGAAAAAAAACAGCCCATTGTGTATTTTTATGATAGTCATTAGCCAGGTGTGATTCTTGGATATCCAGTCCATGCGGTCGAGTATTGTGTCGAGACATATTGTATTTGTATAAAGCAATGTCCGAACGGAGGGGTGAGGCAGTCAAGCGATAAACACAGGCGGAGCAAGACGCTTGTATATTTAGTGACGGATTTTGCGCGTGTTATTGAATTGTGCAATACGTTTGGACTTATTGGTTCCGGTTATATTTGTACCTGTGTTATACGTGTTTGTATAGTTCTAATAAATTCTATAGTACTTCCAACGGCATTTTAATTCGGATTCTGCAACTCGTAACACTATAATACGTAAATCGTATTAATTAAGTGGCTGATTAACCTGCCTCCTAATACAAAGAACTGAACATAGAACCAATAAACGGGAACCTATACCATGATAAAAAACATTATCTATTGGCTTCTATTATACCCGTGTAGTTAGTTTAGCAAGCTCGTGTCTCAAACTAAATAAAAGAGCATGGCTTCGATTCCTAACCCGAAAGTAGGCACCACTTAGGCAGTTTTCTGATGTAATTTTCATAATGTTACAATTACCACGAGCTAACGGTGAATGGAAACATTGTTATGAAACCTGCACATCGAGATGAGTTGAGGTAATCGAGAGACGAATCCATCAATACGTCTTGGACAAGCGTGGCGGGTATATTGTTCCTTCCCCTATAAATGGGAGCCCCGAGCCGCCCCAAGTCTGTAACTTTCGCATAAGAAATTGATTTGATTGACAATTTGAGTTACAGATTCAGGGCCCAGGGCATGGGTCGTTTATGGGCTGTTATTATTGATTTATATTGGCAATTATTTTAAAATCGTTAACAAACAAATTTTCGAATTAATTTATTAGAAGCATTTAATGACGTACACTGTCGGGCTCTTGTCACCGCCGGGATACCTGCCGTTTTAGAAGCGAACGGCTTGTGCCGCAACGATGGCAAGGGACCCGATGGAATATCATTGATACCCTGGAGGATGGGTCACCCTTTACTATGGAACACGTCTTGCGTCGATATTCTGGCAGCTTCCCAGCTTTCAGACACTGGTTGCGCCGATACAGCTGCTGCACAACAGGAGGTTCTAAAATGCCATAAATATTCCGCCATCGGACATCGTTACTTATTTGCGGCCTTCGGGGTCGACTCCCTGGGTCCATGGGGGCCTTAGGTGCGCAAGCTTTATCGAGACGGCGAAATGGTCACGTGAGACGTCTACCATCGTCTCATGTGACCAAAAGACTGGTCTATACATTCAGCGAGGTAATGTAGCCAATCTTTTGGGCACATTTCCAACTGCCAGCGGTCTGGCACTAGATTTTATAGTTTAATTTTAATTTGTATATATAGTTTTATTTATTAATACATATAAACATAACCACATTATGTTATTTGCCATTACACCCTCATATCCCCACCCCTATTGAGGGTAATACGTAACCACCCTTGTTTTATACCCTATAGAATTAAATGTTTAACCCGAAAATTATTTAGTTGTGTACCATGTCAGCCAATATGATGGATAGGCTCAATAATTGCGTCACATTTGACAGGCTCGAAGTAATTTGTCGGAAATAGGGGGTACTGGGGGTGTTATTGATGGCCTCGCAAATTAACGCCGGAATGTGTATTGTTTATTATGTTTATTAATAAATATTCAAGTTAAAATCAATATATTATATATTAAATACAAGATGGCGGATTACTCCTGGTCTAAAAAGACAATTTTCTCAAAAAAATATTATAGAAGAAAACTTATTAAAAGTATCTCTTTGAACTATATTATACGTTTTACCAGTTCTTTATTTTTACGCTTAAGTACATTAGTAAAACAATAAGTAATATTTTTCAATAAATATCTGATAATATGGTGCATAATTTTTGTCTTAACCATACTCACTGCTTTTAGTGTACCTAATATGAAAATAGTATAATATTTTCTTAAGTTTTCGCGACTTGTATACATAATAAAACTAAGTTTTAACGGTTTAAAACCCGGTAATTTATTTGATTTTGGTTATTCCGACGTTTCGTTTCTTCAAGCATAACATGTCCTGAAGCGGCGGTAAATTAGATTAGGCTCCCAGAGAGTAAATAATAACCATAAAGAAAATTAAAACTAAATAATCAAAATGAACAAGTTGGCGGTTGGCTAAATAAAAACTTTAACAATAGTCGTTGACAATTGTTATCTTTATCTTCCGTGATCACGGCAAATGAAAAGCGGTCCAAACGTCGGAATAACCAAATTATGAGAATAGTAGTTAGCGATTCCACTTTTCTACATATATGTAGATTAATGCCACAACTTGTTAACAAACATAATATAGTCCCAATATGTTGTTATTAGAATTTTCTTTTATCACCAAAAATTCAAATCACCGCAAATCCGAAAGCCCTATGAAAACAAATTACTCCCTAACATTCCGCAATACAATGGGTCTTCTATAATAACGTATCGAACAAAGCGCCCCTAGCGGAGAAGCGCATAATCTCCATTCAACGCGACACCAATCTGTCAAGAGATGGAGCCACAATGAGGGATTAGCGGTTGTTATTACGTCACCTTTGTGGTTGGAGTCCGGGTTATGATCGGGTCGGGCGAATATTAAGGATTATGACGGCTCCCCTTTTCTTTGAGGGTGTAGGGCACAAAGGCGCGGTATGAATTTGTTTTATTGTTTTGAAACCTATGAATGGAGGAGTTGAGAATGATGGAGGAGTACCTATGATGGAGTTTTGGAAGCTAACATTTTTAAGGTATTAAAGAATTAAAAAAACTAGGATATGCCCGCGGCTTTGTCCACGCTTGACTTAAAATTCCCGCGGGACTCCCGGTACTCAACAAAGAACGTAAACTATCGTTTAAGTTAAAACTGTGTTGGATAAACTAATTACTATGCACCCAAACAATTACAAACTGCTCCCGGGAAAATTCCCGTGAGATTCTTGGAAAAAAATAGCGCAGATTTTAAGACTAAGAATCAACTATCGATCAGCGAAAACCGCGTCGATATCGACCCAGTAGTTCTTACTTGAATCCCGAAGAAACAGACAAACTCACAAGAAATTTGAGAAAAGTTGCATCGTGTTCTCCATCTTTTATATAGTCTATTCCAGTTCATTTTTATAGCGTCAAAGTACAAGCCAATGTTTCAGGTTAAGAGATGAGCAAGGATTAAGATTACTAAGTTTATGCAATTGTCACTTTTTTAATGTATATGTATATGAGTATGTATGTATATGTGTGGAGACACATATATACCTACTACATAGGTGTGTATTAGATACAAATGAAGAGTTTTTCCTAGCGGCGGCATTTTAATTAATTTTTTTTAATAAAAGAACACTTATTGTGGCATAACTGTAATAGTTAGACATATGCTATCGCGACACTTTTTGTAAATAATGATGTGTTCTGCAAAGTCGTAGTACATTATTTTATTCTATCGTCAATAGTTTTTGCGGCGCACGCGATTTTAGGTATTTTAGACTTCTTTAGGCGCATTAGGGTAATTTTTTTACGGATGAAACGCAATTCGTTTGAAGGTTAGGTGGTATTAATATTTACAAATAACATGTGGCATTATAATTTGCCACTCGTCATTTATTAAACTTCACCACGCTCATAACAATTTGTTCCAAGTGTGTATGTTTCTATAATCCTGCCATAGGACGCAACTAATCATACAATAAGTATCTGTTAGATGAGGGTGCAAGTATAATAATGATGTAAGCCAAAGCAAACATAATACTCGCGAGTGCTAATCAAACTTCTACAAGAAGCTTATAAGGCTTTGCAGATTAGGACACAATTATATCTTCGGTTGGTTTTACTTTTATGAAGATTCGCTTACTTGCTGCTGAAGTTCTAGTTGCGCTAATTTACTGTGTACTGGGGCATAGGGATACGGACACATGATACCATAAAGTCTAATATTTTTACATATAAAAGAACAATGATTTTAAATATATTGTAACGAGTCGTAGGACTCGAATTAAAACGCCGTTGGAATTATTATAGAATTTATTAGAACTATACATACATACATAACTTCACGCCAGGTCCCTTGCGGGGTAGGCACGAACAACAGAGCGCCATTCAGGCTTATTCACCTTCTTACACATCTCACTTGCTTCTTTGACATTCATACCTCTTGTCATGCACACTCGTCTGTTTTTGAGGCTCCTGACATCACCTTCTGCTAGTACACGATCAATTTGATCATGGAAGATGTGTTGTGGCCTTCCGCGACTTCTGCATCCATCCACTTTTGCATTGTATATCTGTTTAGTCATTTTTTCATCATACATTCTTTCCACATGCCCGAACCACCGGAGCTTTCTTTTCCTTACCTTCACCCCGCACTAGAACCATACAAACACGTATAACACAGGTACAAATATAACTGTACACAACCAGTCCAAACGTAATGTACGATTCAATCACTCACGTAAAGTCCGTCACTAACGTCTGGCTTCGCTTGTGGATATCGCTACACTGACTTGTCCCTTCATTGGGACATTGCTTTATACTGTATAAATTCAATATTTCTGCTCAAGCGCGTGGACTTAATTCCCTAGAATCACACCTGGCTAATGACTACCCTAAAACATTACAATACCCAATGGGCTGTTTTTCTAATCACAAAAGCAAAATAAAAACAACAATTATAAAACATATTTACAAAGTAAACAAAAGGAGTCCAAATTTCGCTGTTTGAGCTTCCAGAATTCGCAGAGGGAATTCATAGGCGCTAATTTCTTGAGAATAATTCATTTATTAATTGTGAGATTACAAGCCGTCGGCGGTTGAAGTTGGTATTCAAAAGTGTTTCAAAAATTAAAGTAACTTTCTTCTGTCACGTTGACGTTTGATGTTTTAAATTAAAGTCGCGTTCGCGACAGCCGCAAAGGTAATAAAACGTGTGCATGTGTGAATTTGTCTTTCGTCGGCGCTCAGGTTGTAACAATATTTTACCACATAACTTTTCAAATATCAGGTAAGCAATAAGTTTAGTTATTCCTCAAACAATAATTAATGCACTATTCGATTCCTTTTACTTGCACCTACTTTTTTTGTTTTGATGCGCAGGAGGAAGCACTTCGTACCATACTGAGTCCCTTCATACAGATTAAAAAATCATTCCCCAATGGTGTCAAATGTGAGTCAATATCTGTAAAGAGAAATGTCAAAATCACTTAATACCTTGGAGAAATTATGCTGACACTGGGATTTTCGTAAATTGGATTAAATATTTCATGAATATTAAAAAAAAGTCACGTATAAAGCATACAAATCCAAAATTATAAGACAATAAAGTTTGAGGACATTAAATATATTTTATTGGTAAGTATTAAAACGCATGTTATGTAAACATCCATGTTTAACAGTCATGAGTGTTGCATGTGACAAAATTATATTATTTATTCAATATAATGTGTTATGTATGTCTGTGTACAGGGAGGTTCATATTTTTGACATTTTCTTCTGTGATCTTTATTCGAGTTAATTTTCACTTATGCTACCTGTAGTGAAGTGGCTATGTTACGCAGATATAGCCAATGCGTTATTTTAGATGTGAAATAACTATATTGTTATATTATTATTGTTATATGGGTCCAGATAACGTAAGATTAATTTAAAACTCATTTGAGTTTAATAAGCATTTGCTCATGGATACTCGATTCTGGCTAAATAATAAACACCGTGGAAAGTCATGTTTAAAAAAGTTGTAACGAGATTCCAATTTCAAATCTCGATTCATCCATGTCAATTTTTATTCGGTTATGGAAGATAGAGTAAGAATCACCATCTCTGTATTAAAAAAGTTTTCTGTCAAAATGCGGATAATAAGGGCGCCATCCTTATGCGGTAGCATAGGATTCATTTTAAAGGGAGTACAAAAAGTATTTAGAGTGAGATGGAAAATTAAACCCCGCTTTGTTTTTTATTACTAAACATTCACGTTAATTATATCACTACACGTTTTCTCACAGCATTATACTTACTAAATTATTTTATACTACGGAAATAGTTGAGGTTTTATATACTGATATGTACTTTATTCATTTTATGGTACTTCAACAATTTTTAATTCATATATGAAATGATACGATATGAATTTAACATTGATAATTCATAGAGATATAAAAAACTATGTTTTTGGTACGCCAGCGCTATTGTGGTTGGTATTTCAATATCTAATTTCAATATATTGCTGGACATTTTTCCCTCCATATAATATGGTATTCCTTACCTATACCCTTCATAGCTCCAATAATGATAACAGTGAAAAAGCTATTTCAGAAACATCCAGTCATAGAGATATCTGAATCATCCTGTAGTCATATAATAGGTTTGTTTATAATATTTTAACTGAGTGAAAATTATAAAAGTATTATTTATTAGCCGGTTTAAGAACAACAATCGTATATATACTAATAAAAGTTGTCACCGTCCGAATAATTGGGGCGGAAAATTATTATAATATTATAAATAGTTTAGTGAGTGGACTTAATTTTATGCGGTGTCGCATGGAAGCAGACTGCGGTCGTAATTCATAACTGATGAACTTTGGCTGTGAAATCTTGATACTTTAAAAACTTTATAATAAATATTATAATCGCAACTATACAGTGCAGTCCGCGTCAAATCTTATACCTTTAATTTTACATGAAAAATGTCTTCTGCGCAAGCATTTTTGATAAAATTTTGCATGAAAGTTTGGGGTGAGTCAAAGCAAATAAGATAGATAGATAGATAACACTTTATTGTACACCATAACAGAAAACATACGAACAAGTAATAATCTAATTGGGTAGAAAGGGCGGTCTTATCGCTAAAAAGCGATCTTTTCCAGACAACTCGTGGCAAGAATATTCTGATTAGCAGTGGCGATGGTGGTATACATAATTATTGTACGATTACTTACATATATTTTAATAATAGATATATAACTATACTATATATACAAATATACACATAAGTTATACAAATAATACAATTATTGAATTTTATTGTATATTATACTAATTATAAGTTAATTAAAATACATATCTTATTTGATTAAGGACGACAACTTTTAACATCTTCTTAAACATCGATTTAATATTGCAATACATAAATCAAGAATATATGGAACAACTTTAGTGTATCGAAATCAAATAAATCAAAACACATTAATATTCAATGTATTACGTTTCACATATATTTTTTGCAAAGCGGATATTGTATATTTGATCTTAAATAATAAACACACAAAATGTATATATAAGCTATTAATCAAATATGTTCTAGTTTTAAGAGTTAAGGTGATTTTGTGTTTTGGATATCCATTTATTATAGTCATTATGAAGTTAAACAACTTGACCTTTCCATGATACTAATTACGAATGTGTGAAAATTGACAGATTATTCAAGAATATCGTCGTTTTATACAGCTGAAAACGTATATTTGATCACAATAAATATATCGTTTATTAATGTAACTTACATCTGAGAAGATCTGGTTTATGATATATTATTAATCCGTAATCTCTGTTTTTCTTAAACTTAATAAGTCATTTTATATTCGCTTCTATGTCTAGATTTTATTAAATATGAGTTGAAAAACTAACAACAAATCCTATAGATATATGACATAGTATAGATCAAGTGTGTGTGTATAATTATGACTTGCTATAGTTCATAATTATATAAATACACTTTGAAGATATAAAAACTATATACTATTATATTTAAATAGTTGCATATTATCACTATATGTTGTATATTTTATAAATTATGTGTATATTTGTATGTATAATATAGTTGAATATTTATGATTAAAATGTAAGTAATCGTACAATAATAATGTATACCACCACCGCCACGCCTAATCAGTATTTTATTGGAAGTCTGGTAGAGATCGCTTTTTGGCGATAACACCGCCTTTGTACCCAATTAGATTAATTCTAGTTTAAATGTTTTCTGTACAATAAACTGTTATCTATCTTATAAAGTTTTAGCCTATCTAAAAGTTGTCTGGGACAAAATTGTAATAGTTAATAATACTGCTATGATGGAATTGTTAACTGCAATTTCCGTCAATTGTATTTGTGTTATATATTCACACATTCAAATATCAAGATCGTTTAAATCGATTGCAATATGAACAAAGATTTTATTGTACTTAATAATAAGATAATTCCTACTTAAAATAAAAAGTTCTCTTTATTCCCATACAAACTGCGTGCCACAGAATGCAATAATTTGATAGTTTTATTGGTTTTCTTTCACAAAATATAATATCATGAAAAGGCGGGTTTCCAATAAGATTTATTGTTTATATTACAGTTTGTTTCCGTCGTGTGTGAATTATAACATTTTTAGAGTTCCGCAGGAAATTGTTACAAACAACGATTTTCTAACGACAAACGTATAATTTATCTTATCTTCTAAGAATGTACACTTCCAGTGAATTTTTGAGCCAGTTTCATTGAAGTTGATAATCAAGACATTTTACGCCGTAAATATATTTCCTTTATCATAAATAGAAAGAATTTACGGTTATATGTGTTCACTAGGTGATGAAACTTCCTATTGTAATAGAGATTATCTAATCTAGAGAATTAGTAGAAACAGGAAGAATGATCTTTGATTACGTACATAACTGTATGAAATATTATTGTTCTTTTTATCGTTAGAGTACAGAAGGCAAGCTGATAGAGAGTGGTTACCATCGCCTATGGCCATTTGCAACTACCAATGTGCGGACGGCCTCATAAAAATCCGGGAACCTAGTGAGTTTGCCTCTCCCGGGGCATTCTCAAGCACTGATAGGCAGGATCAGTGTGGGCGTAACTAATGTAAATGTCACGCTGTGCCTACAATGAGCGCGGGGCACATGGGAGGAAGGAGATTTTAATGCAGTATTCTATTCTACTCTTTAAAAGAGGTACCTTGCTAAGTCTCCACACAAGCCGGCAATTGACTCTGTTATCTGCGCTATCTTCAGTGGATAACTCTCATTACTTTGGTCTAATCCCAGTAAAGGACCCGGTAATATACGAAATGTTTTTCCCCTGCGTGAAAAATAGGGATTCTGAAACCTGACCAATGATGCTAGAACACAAGTCAAGCCAATTACTTACACCAATTAGCAATGTTGTTAACCAATGTTTGTTTTGTCGTTTCATAAGCTTCTACAGGCCCCCTGACCTCAGGAATTGGTATCTATTCTGGCATTTATTATCTGCCACATTTTTTCCTCGAGGATTTACATACATACATACATAACTTCACGCCAGGTCCCTTGCGGGGTAGGCACGAACAACAGAGCGCCATTTAGGCTTATTCTTACACACCTCACTTGCTTCTTTGACATTCATAGTTCTTGTCATGCACGCTCGTCTGTTCTTAAGGCTCCTGACATCACCTTCTGCTAGTACACGATCAATTTGATCATGGAAGGTGTGTCGTGGCCTTCCGCGACTTCTGCATCCATCCACTTTTGCATTGTATATCTGTTTAGTCATTTACAAGGATGGATTTACAAAATATTCCAAAAGCATTTCATCTGATAAAAAAGTTGCTTACTTTATTTGAACAGTACATATACTTACAGTACATTGTACTTAAGACTATGCACATCAGGTTGCTAAAGCTTCTATGAATGTTATTATTTGTTTACTCTCAATATTTTATGTTTATGAACTAAATAGTTGTTTTTGCAGCCTCTCTTGAAATCGTCACGTATTTGTAAGAGACAGACTTTTCTCAGACCTTAATGAGTTTATATATAAAACTTAGTAGCAATACGTAATCTACATACCGCTACAGAACATTGAAGTGAAGTTGTCAAGATATTTGTTTCTAAAATTGCAAAAAATTGAGCCTACACTTTCAATTTTGAACTACGAAGTGGAAAATTCAAATCAAGGTAGAGCTTCAAAACCTGTTAATACAAATTAGCATAAATAGGACCCATTTGTGTTTTGAGATCACCTGTAGTTGTGGGGGTGAATGCATGTCAGTAAGCTGCGGCGGCATGTTCTTGTCAGCCTGGCATAAGTTGTCAAAAGGAACACCGGGGTTTTGTTTTTTTTATTTTATATATTATTAAAAGTATCCGACAGTATATCCACAATTTGAAGGCTTAACAATACATACAATAAATCTTAACCAAAACTGGATACTTATAATCTAGAAAAAAGAACATAAGAGATGGTGTGTTACACTACACTAAAATAAATAAATTACTTAATAAATCTAATACTGTGAAACTTCTGACGGGAAAACTAAACACAACTAAATTGTCAGGTTACTAATGTTAAAACTGTTAAAGATGACCCCGAGTAGTACTAGAACAGATTCACCACGAAGAAAAGTAACTATTGTTGAGATATAAGGTATTTTTGATTATTTTTATAATTTTAAGAGTTTCGTAGCAATATCCAAAAACAATGGACATTCGTCGCCTTTAAGCCGATATTAGATGGTTTATTTCTGCCTTTCGATTTGGGTGACTCAACCAAAGTGACCATTGTAAACATAAACTAGAATCATTGATCCCAGTGAATAAAATGAACGCTTTTGTGTCATTATGCTACTTGTACACACGTTAAGAAAAATCGCTGGGTCTACGCAAGAATTCGTGTCGTTTCTACACAAAAAGTGTGTGCATTGTTCCGGTGCTGCCCAAGAAAAAATCTCGTCTACGCTAGACACGACGCGCTCTATGTTGTTCCGGTGAAGGAACGAGAAAAGTTAAAAATTAAGAACCTGAAACTTGAATAGTGCATCTGCCATACCCTACGGACAACTTATTTTTGAAGTTATACTTCTTTAGGCGCGTAAGGAAAAAATTATGAGAGTAAATCTTTAAGATGCGCGCGCACACCGTCACACGAAAAACCTACACCATGAAGTTACCTATAGTCAACATTTTAGTTTTTCTATTGTTAGTGTCGTTTTTTCTACAAACGTAGAATAAGCAAAAAATATTTTTTTTTAAAAGATTACAACTTGATACGCCAAAGAAGTATAACTTCTAACGCGTGTACATAAGTACACTCACATTTTTTTTAAATAATGTTATCTAGTCACCAGACAAACACACACATTGTATATCCCCAAATTAAGCAAGTCACGCTTGTGTTATGTGTAATAAACAACGGGGCCACTCTGGGGCCGATCTCAGACCATATTTACCATATTTACCATATTCCTTCCGATATTTACCATAACAGGAATTGAACCCGTAACGCGAACGTAGAGGGCGTTGCAATGAATTAGGCCGTCAGACTGCCCGAAAACATTCTCATCGTTTACACGTTCCTATTTATCTCGTCTGAAGCAGACAGAAAAATTTTTTCGTGGCTAGTCCGACTAAATTCTAATCGTGTACATGATGAATTGTCTCTTAGCCACAGACATTGTACAAGGACCCTTACAATACTATGCTTTTCAACCAAAGTGATTCAACTTTGATTGACCCGCCTATAATTAGCATTACAGAATATTTCAATATTAGTAGCCTGTTACGCATCATTATCAATTGTTTATTACGTATTTACAAATATGAGGACTACCCTACAGAACCATTACTGTCATAACCTAACCACGCTAAAATGTCGCCATCATTACCAAGCGAATCTTTTATAAATTCTCCTTTGATCTCTCCTCACTAACAGTGTTAAATAATAGTGTTAATTTAACAAAAAAATTACAAATTTAAATAAATAGGATTTTTTATTAAAATGTTTTAAGCGTTAATATAGAATAATAACCAATTACTGTCAACAGATAAACAGCTGACGTTTTGTCAAAATTATGTGATCACTAACTGGTAGAACACAGGAAACGTGATGCTGTAAAATTTTTATTTGAAATATGAAAAGTGGCTTTCGGATATATATTTCACAATTATAATATGATACAAAAAAGTTATTTTCGATTATTTTATTGTAATTTTTCGTTGTCAGTGTTGTATCTTTGAACAGTTATGAACACAGCTTCTATAGTAGATTAGTAGGATACATACTTCGTACTTGCGTATTACATGATTTATATTTTAGTGTGTTTCCACGACTATACGTGTTAATAAAGACTTTTGAATCATTATTTGAACTAAGTTTTGACGTAATATAATTTCAAAACAATCATGGTATTTAGAATTTACAAGTCGTGGTAGCGTAATGGCTAGCGCATGCGTCCCAAACTCAAAGGGCGCGGGTTCGATCCTGGCCGGAACGCATACACACAGTTTTCTGATCTAATGTGCATATTGTTACAATTACCACGTGCTAATAACGGTGAAGGAAAACATCGTGATTCAACCTACACATCGAGATAATCGATGTGTCAAATCTGCCAAGCCGCCATGGACAAGCGTGGCGTATACTGTCCATTCCTCCTATAATGGAAGGTCCGAGCCCAGAAGTGGGAGATTTATGGGCTGATATTTTTAATTTTTCATGTTATTTATTAATTTAAAAGTTGTAAATCAAACTGGACATAGCTATGCGAACTGGAAGTAAACAATAATATTCTTATCCATTTGGGATAATGTTAATGTTACTGACTGCGATCAAATGTGTCTTGTTTATAGCGTTAAAATAACACCGTTTACTATTAGCTGCTTTATTGAATATATATCAGTTATATGGCAATGTTTAATAATTAATAACAATGTCGCATCTCGAGTTAGGCATTAAACCACATCTATGTTGAGCAGTCAAAAACATTTAAATTATCCCAGATAGAGCCAAGACATTTGGATGTCATTTTTGAGTAAGTAAAATTCTAAAATTTTCAATTTTCACAAATAACCTTTGTGAAATGTAATAAAAATGGAAACTCTTTCTAAGCATAATGGTTTGATAATAATATAATATAATATACAACGTGTTTCATTTCAAATGACAATAAATCATAATCTTAGCAGTCTGACACCATACAAAGTTTTTGGTAATATTAAATCAACCGTAATGTCAAAATTAAAAAAAAAAATCAATTTCCGAACAAATTAATTACGATAAAAAAGGAATAAAAACAGAACATCTTGTAAATATTGGTTCAATGACCTTGGTAAGAATGAACATGTTCCGCGTTTAATGATGAAGAGACTATTGGGGGCTAAGAAGGCTTGATCAAAGAATACGAGACATGTTCGTTGCTACAACATATATTTTTGAGTGGAACTTCAACGGTGGCAGAAACAACTCATAAGTCAGCCACTCATTCCAATATTAAATTTGAATTTACCATATACAAAAAGTTTGTATATCCATCAGAGACGAGATGGCAACATGATACATTTGGTCACTAACCTACCGATTTAGTCACAATAACTGATACATGTTGTTGTTAAATTCTGAAATGAAAAATGAGGTCCTGTGGCTAAACCAAAGGAGCTACCTTGATTCGTTTTTGTATTTGGGCAGAGTACGTCATGAAGAAAACGTGGTCTAATTTATTGTCGTAAGGTCTGAAACACGCTGTATATTTTTTTTTACAATATTACATATAACTTTTCAGTTTCCTCTACCAATCTCATTCCTGTAATTTCCGCTCAAATGAAAATCTGCTAACGATACCTAAACACACTTCGTCCTTTGTAGGAAACTCCTTTGCCATACAGGCTGTTCGCCTGTGGAACTCCCTCCCCTTGAAAATTAGACCAGCTACATCCATTGTTACATTCAAACACTTGATCACTGACCATTATTTGTCCATTGAATAAAATTTGTTGCAGTAAATGGAATTCTATTATTATATGTATATGTAATTTATATTATTTTAATCTTTTTAATTAAATATATCTTTATTAGTTTATTATTGGAATAATTTTTTTCTTCAATTACGATCGAATTTAGCCAAACCACCAAATATTATTTAATTTTCTTGTTTATTATTTAAGTTCATTAAGTAGATATAAAGTAACTTAAAACATATAATTAAATACTAAAAATAAATTAATAATTACTAACCTATACGATTTTCTTGTAATATCTCCTTGGACACCGGGTTGTCTGGAAGAGATCGCTATGAGCGATAAGGCCGCCTATTGTTCTAATTGAAATATGTTTATATTAAATATCTAGGCTAAGTTATGGTGAACAATAAAGAGTTTTCATTCATTCATTCATTCAAAGTTACAGTGTGTGTTTTTTTTATTATATTATTTTTGGTATATTGTATTATACCTATGATACCTTAAAATTGATTGTTCCAAGTTATTTGGTACGGTTCTGTGTTGTGTTGTTGCATAACTAAGCTCAGTTCGTGACAAGACATATTTGCAAGAAGGGTTCAGTATATACTGTAACTAGAGTTTTCCCCGTGGTTACACCTTGGGTCAAACTCTAGTCAGTATGTCTATTTTATGTACATACAAACTTAAATAGGTTTTTATATATCGTGAACAAAACCACGGGGAAACCTCAATGTATTTATAAAACTTCCTTGATAAATTATTTAACTGCTGGTGCAAAACCGCTTAAAAATCTGTTTCAGTATGTGTTAGCGGATATACAGACAGACGCGGGAAGTGACTTTGTTTCATATTATACATATGTCTACATATGTACATGTATACAGCTATTTTTATTATATACTAGAGGACCTGGGAGACATTGTCCTGTAATAAAAAAAGTAGCACAAGATCACAGCCCCACCACCACCGTTCGAATTGTAAATCTAAACCGCCGGGGACCCACTCAATAACACAAAAAAAAATCATCAAAATCGGTCCAGGAGATTAGGGGATCCTAGAACCCCATCCTAACGGCACATATTTGTCACATATTTTAGCGCCACCATTTTTGAATCTAAATTATTTGGGGACCCACTTAAACACATAAAAAATTTCTTCATAACCGGTAAATTATTTCTCAAGTTATGCACGTATATAAATTTCTACTATTCATTTTATTTATCGAACATCCAACACTTCGTCAAAAAACTAAACAATCGTCAGCCTTTATTTTCAAATGTATTACACGCGAAGTAAAAGACCTCAGAAAATAACAAATATTTAAGTCATGCAACTATTATTACTTCTGTCACATGAATTTCCGAAAACCAATCAAGAAGTTCCATTTAAGTTGGTCAGTTTTGTATAGTAGTTAATGTAAGATCGTCGTGGTGTTTCGCGCGGATTATGGAGGCAATCCAATCAAAGTTGGGATGATGTTGAACAATTTTCACGACGCAAAGACTAGGGCACTTTGTTATTTTGTCGGATTATATTTATTGTATAAGTTTGTGTTTGAGGTCACAAATAGCTTTACAGATTCGAGGAGCGCATACGTAAGATGACGTCTAGCGATTATTCCACCGGAGGTCGAAGGACTTTTATCCTCAGATGCCTGTGGAGAACGAGGTCATTTCCGAAGCAGGTGCCCAATATGACCTTATGAGGGACAAGGAACTGACGCTTCCATATCAAGTACGTCTTGATGAATATAAATATATATAATTTTCATGTCATATATTGTATATTCCTAAGCAAGGGACGCAATAAGTGGCGATCCCAATAATACTCAGAAAAAAGCAACTATTAACTGAAATACCTAAAGTAAGATACTGTAGCCTAATTTCTATCGCATTCCAACCACCAATAAAATTAAATTGATTTGTATGGGAGGTTTGACACATCGGTTATGTTCTATGTGCAGGTTGCATCACGATATTTTCCTGCGAAATCACGTACGAAACGTACAAAAGAAATACGGTCTAATTTAGAAACTCCTCCCTTTCAAGTCAGTTAAAATTTTTCACAAACAAGATGTCATGACAAAAGGATATAAAAGAACAAATTAAAAATTTAAATTATTCGAAAATTTATTTTTACACGCGATTGTGATCAACGACTGTTAAATTAAAGACTATAAAATCAATAAAAATAAAATAAATACAAAAATAACTAAACATAAATTAAACTATAGCACGACAATTCTATTTTCATGGATATTTAAATGTTGACTTAAAATTAACGATGTGGGATGACGAGTTATTCAAGCCGATTGTTCAAATATTTCGACGACTCGTTTTCACTCATACAATAGAATAGAAAACTCTTTATTGCACATAAGAAAATAATACACATGAGTTATTAATAAATTAACTGGTACGGCGGTCTTATCGCTAACAGCGATTTCTTCCAGACAATCTTCTGGAGATAATTTCAACATAAAGCAATGTCCGAAGGGAGAGGTGAGGCAGTCAAGCGACGGTTACGTTACGAGCAAGACGTGTATACGATAAGCTATATAGTGACGAACTTTGCGCGTGTTATTGAATCATGCATCACGTTTGTACTGATTGCGTCCAGTTATATTTGTACCTGTGTTATACATGTTTGTAAAATTCTAACAAATTATATAGTAATTTCAGCAGCATTTTAAATCAAGTCCCGTAACTCGTAACAATATCCTTCAAGAAGCCAACAAACTTACTCTAATTCAATATAAATAAGACCGTAGGAATACATGTCAAAAACTGATTCACAGCTCAAGCTCTTCTCTCAAGAGACAGTACCCCTTTAGAGATTATAAAAATAAAGTTCATAAAATTCAAATTAGCTTCAACCCTCGGTCTTTAGGGGCCATTTAAATTCATAAATAAACCCTTCAAAATAAAAAATGAACAAAAAATCGCCCTAACAATTAACAAATCGGTGGTGGTTTGGGGTTAATTTTGTCTTCGTTTTTTGTTTACCTTTAGTAATATGAAACTTGGAACAATCAATTATGGGTGACTTCTTAAATATTGTTGTAAGATTAAGCATACGTTTTCACTGCGCAAATATTGAAAAGGTTAAATTGGCAGGAAACAATCTGTCCAATTGTTTTGACCGTAACTGGTTATCAGTTTTTTTGAAGGTTCTAGATATTAAACAAACAACTTTAAATAAATGAATTATTAATATTTAAAACTTTATTAAGCAAAAATAACAGTACAATACTTGTTATATTGAATATGTTAGGCTAAGTATGTATTAGCATAGATTAATTTATATGTCACTGTCAGTGACCATTACTGTATATGACACTTGTCTATGGAATACATTATTAGACTCATTACCAGTAAACGTGGCTCTACCAAAATAACCATTGTTTTATTTAAAATTGTTAATAGTTTAACATTATTAAAATAAGATACAATACATGGCGCAGCCGTTCCGCGAACCTAAATTACAAAATTATTAACGCACGTAAATACAAGATTGGTAATATAAAATCAGATTGAATATCAACTTGCCGACTGGGCATCGCATGGCCGAAGAAATAAGTGATACAACAAAAGATATGGCTGGTATCGAATACAGAATGCCTTCAGCGCTATCCATGGACAACGTTGAAGACTTGTTACCCAGATGGAATAAGTTCAAGCAACATTTTCAAATTTTTCTCACGGCGGCGGGTTTTGAAAGGTTATCGGACACAAGAAAAGCAGCCATATTATTAAACACCATTGGAGAAGAAGCGCAGGATTTATATTTAAATATATTGAAGAAAGATGACGACGGACATAAATATGAACAAGTAATCAAAGCATTTGATGATTACTTCACTCCCAAACAAAATGAAGTTATAAATACATTTAATTTCAATAATAGAAATCAAGAAAATGGAGAAAGTTTTGACAATTTTTACACTAGCATCAAAAAATTGGTAAAAAATTGCAACTTTAAAGACTTGGAAGACAGGATGTTACGAGACAGAATCGTTATGGGTATTAAAGACAGGAAGCTACAACAGAAACTGTTAGAGGTCAGTGAACTCACACTGGACCAGGCAGTGAACAAATGTCGAGCAGCGGAGTTGTCGCAGGAACATGTCAAAATTATACAGAAGCAAGCCGAATCTGCATTAGCAGTAGATGCAATCTCCCAACGTCCAGAACACAACAGCAATAATAAAGCTAAGTATACCAATAATTACAGTAGGTATAAACAGTCAAACAATAATAATTTCAATAAAAAATATTATCACTGTTTAAAATGTAACCGAGAACATAGTCCTAGGCAGTGCCCAGCATATGGGAAAAGATGCACTAATTGTCAGAAACTTAATCACTTTGCTTCAGGATGTACAATTAAAAATGTGCATGATCTGGAGAAAATTGAACATATTGATCTTAATCATGACAATAATTTGGTACAGGATTTATGACTAATTAAAGTATGTCATTCCATAGGTAACACTATAAACCTTCAAAATAATGAGTGGTTGCATACTTTAAAAGTTGAGAACAAATATGTTAATTTTAAATGTGATACGGGGTCACAAGCAAATGTCTTGTCACTGGATGAACTAAGAAAAATAGTCGATGATGAAAGTCCTAAGTGGTCTGAGACTAACATAATATTAGAAGCATTTGGTGGAGCAACAATTAAGCCATTAGGCAAAACAAGTTTAACATTATTAAATAATGGTGAAAAATTTAAGACTGAATTTATAATAATTTGTTAAACCTTATAAACTTGTTAAACCAATATTAGGAATAAACACATTCGTAAAGTTAAACTTACTTTAAAATATCAATAGTATTCACAGTGTTACTCACATTAATAATAAACAAAAGAAATTAATTATTAATAAAAATCCTAAATTGTTTCAGGGAATCGGTGAATTTAAAACACCATTAGAGTTACACATTCAGGCTGGAGTAAAGCCCGTGATAAAGCCACCACGGCGGATCCCACTTGCATTAATGGATCGTTTAGCAGCCAAATTAAACAGCCTCATGAAGCACCAGATTATTGAGAAAGTAGAACATCCAAAGTCATTTGTAAGTAACCTGGTCATAATAGAAAAAAGTGATGGAAATCTTCGAATTTGTTTAGATCCTAAAGAGTTGAATAAAGTATTAATTAGAGAATACCATCTGATTCCGACCTTGGATGAATTAATTGCCAAATTAAATAATAAATCTATATTTTCTGTTGTTGATCTCTCTGATGGCTTTTACAATATTCGTCTTTCAAATAATTCAACAGACTTATGTACATTTAGTAGTCCTTTTGGATGTTATAAATTTCTAAGATTACCTTTTGGATTGTCAGTTGCACCGGAAATTTTCCAAAAATACAGTGAAAATGTGTTTGGAGACATACAAGGTGTGGTAATCTACTGTGATGATCTGTTAATATGCGGTGAGAATGAGGAAGATCATGATAAAATATTAAAACAGGTATTTGAAAGAGCTCATTTGCACAATGTTAGATTCAACGAAAGAAAATTTCAATATAAATTAAAAGAAGTAAAATTTTTTGGCCATATTTTTCCCAAGGAAGCAATGAAAGTTGATCCAGACCGTGTAAAAGCAATTTTAAATATTAAGAGCCCAAATAATAAAAAAGAATTACAAATATTTCTTGGAATGGTAAATTATTTAAGAAAATTTATTTGTAAACTAGCAGAACTGATAGCACCGTTACAATCATTGTTAAAGAAGGATATTCATTGGTTTTGGACAGAATATCATGAAAATAGTTTTTGTAATGTAAAAAAATGCATTTCTAACGCTCCTGTTTTGCAAAACTTCAACAGTTTTTTACCAATAATAATACAGTGTGATGCTAGCAAAGATGGGTTAGGATGTTGTTTAATGCAAAATGGTTTGCCAGTCACATATGCATCTCGAAGCTTATCAGAGGCAGAACGAAATTTTTCACAAATAGAAAAAGAGTTATTAAGTGTGGTATGGGCAACTAAAAAGTTTCATTATTATATCTATGGAAAAAAATGCACAATATTAAATGATCATAAACCACTAGAAACAATATTAAAAAGGGGTCTACATGAAATTCCATCTGCTAGGCTTCAAAGACTTAAATTAAAATTATTAAAATATGATATTCATTTTAAATACTTGAAAGGTCGGTTAATGCATATTGCTGATTTATTATCACGTTCATATCTAAATGAAACTGAAGAAAATCAGTCTTATATGCATGAGGTGATTCACTGTATTGGCTTAGCTTCCTATTTACAATGTACTGAGGATCAGAAAAACATATTACAGACAGAAACCTCCAAAGATGATGAACTATGTAAACTTATAACATTTATTAATAATGGTTGGCCAGAAAATATAAAAAATATGCCTGACCCTCTAAAATGTTATTACAAATTTAGACAAGATTTATCAGTTGATCAACAATTGATTTTTATGAATCATAGACTAATTATACCACAATCATTGCGAATAAAATTTCTGTATAATCTGCATGAAGGACATATAGGAACGTCTAAAATGAAACAAAAATCTAGAATGCTATATTACTGGCCACAAATGGATTCTCATATAGAAAGTTTTATCAAAAAATGTGTAATATGTCAAACATATCAAAATAACAATATTAAAGAGCCTCTATTATCTCATGAAGTACCAAGGTTGCCTTTCTCAAAACTAGGGATAGATATAATGGAATTTAGAAGAAAAAATTATCTAATTATATATGATTACATGTCAAAATGGTTGGATATAAAATGCATCACAAGCAAATCTGCCCGTAGTGTCATAGATGTACTAATTGATATATTTTCCTCTTTTGGCATACCATCAGAAATTGTTGCAGATCATGTTCCTTTTGATTCATATGAATGCAAAAAATTTGCTTCCGAATGGGGTTTTAAGTTTACATACTCCAGCCCTAGATATGCACAGTCAAATGGTATGGCGGAACGTGGAGTTCAAATTGCTAAAAAATTGCTTATTAAATGTTTTGAGGATAGAACTGATTACAGATTGGCATTGCTTCAATATAGGTCATCTCCAGTATGTGGTACAAATTTCACTCCATCACAATTGTTAATGAACAGAAATATAAAGACTAAGTTGCCCGTCACACATCAGTATCTTGAACCAAAACTAAATGCTAATGTAAATATGGAATTAAATAAAATTATAAGCCGAAATGTTAAGACTTATAACAAGAGAACAAAACAAAAACCTAATTTTAGGTTAAATGGTTTAAGAAAGAGCCAAATATAAACAAATGGAGTTCAGACCAAATTGTTAATAAGAATAAGTATCGGTCATATGTCATAAATGATATAAATGGATGTAGTTATATAAGAACTTCTTATCATATTCGATCTCAATAATCTGGTGAATCTTTCAAATATGAATGTGTAGACTCATCCTTGATGATCATCAAGTGTCTTTGTTTTAATATTTTATATAAGTTCTTGAGAATTTTGTTGTTGGTTAATATAGGCATTAAAAGATAAGGTAAACATGTAATTGTAGAATAATAATAATTATATTAAGTGTTTATCTTTCTTTTTTTTTGTAATTTTTTTTGTGAAAGGAGAGAGATGTATTAGCATAGATTAATTTATATGTCACTGTCAGTGACCATTACTGTATATGACACTTGTCTATGGAATACATTATTAGACTCATTACTAGTAAACGTGGCTCTACCAAAATAACCATTGTTTTATTTAAAATTGTTAATAGTTTAACATTATTAAAATAAGATACAATACAAAGTAAGGCGCTTTAGGGGAATTGGATCCCTCGCACATAAAGGCCGGGTAGAAGGGACGCGAACTGACCTGAGCGCCCCCTCTCAGCTCGTGGTGAGACCCGAGGTAGTAAGAGAAACCCAGCTCAACAAGACGGCCATCGTCCATCTGGGCTAAAGGTGAGCGAGCCCATAGACCGGATATAGGACGCAACGAGGATCAGCCAGGGGTTTTAGTGGGTAACCCCAACTGAGGTTAGTCAATAACATTCTTGCGGCTGTGCTAGTGCCGCCCCGACGAGACGAATCCCACACGCCCCACTGCGCTTCCCCCACAGCGGCATCTCCTCCAGCAGATTTCCCCTGAGTAAAAAAAGTAAATACTTGTATGTGAAACTGAAACTAAGAATAAATCTTAGTTCTTCAGATTGCAATACATCCACTAATTATTTCCAAAAACTTGACCTACCTAGAAAGTAGAGCAAAAATTATTGTACACAATAATAAAAGGTTTACTATATATAATATTCTCGAGTAGGGCTTATATTTTTATTGCATGCTCAGCAGCCAGGCAGACGGCCTGATGGAAAGCGGTTACCATCGTCTATGGATATTTGTAAGACTAAATTTACTTCCGATGTGCTGCTGTGAACGTAGTCTCTAATGTCAGAACACATCAGAATTTAGTAAGGCATACTCTAGACCAGGAGTGGTAGCCATCGAGACGGGCAACTACCCTACTGTGGATTATTTGGTCACCAAATATAATAGGCCGCCTAACCGCAGGACATTGTATTCATTCTCCGTTCCTGCAGGAATAAATTATATTATACTATGGTTGGCTCCCACTCATTTCATCACAATTCAAGATACTAACTTTTTATTATTATTTTGTAGCTTATATTTTATTTTATTGCTATTTGTTAGTTGTTTGAGTTACGTATTGATAGAAATTAAATTAATTATTTGTATTACATTTTTTATGCATGCTTTCTTTATTGCCTTTTTGAATTGTATGGCCGAATTGCACAAAATGAAAGATATATTAAGATTCCTTAATGTTTTGAATAAATTAATAGGATATTATATAGTATTAAACAATAATTATGATTGAAATTAATGTTAATTTTATTATAATAATTGTGATGACGTGTTTCTAGTAATCTTAAAAAACACTTGCACGCCTCATAGGCAAAACATGTGAACCAAGTATTCCAATATCATCTCTTTATGTACCTATTATTATTTAGTATTAAGCAAATAAATGAATTAGAATTTTGATTTTAGTTTGAATATTACCCTATTATTATTTTGTCATATAATAGGATGGGTAATAGAGTGATAAATTCACCTGTAATTCACTTGGATATCTTACAGGACTCATGATATTATTTTAAGCTTCTCTAGAACATTAAAATAAAATTATCGCTGCTCTTATATTGTTTACAGATGGTAATAAATTCATTAGTTGTAGAAAATTTTCTACAAAATGACAGTGATAGAAATTTATTGTGCTATTATTACGGTTTAAGTTGTGATAGAAATTCGATTCATATAAATTTTATTTAATATATTTTTTATTGAAGACAGTCACGATAGTGTAAAATGCTAATCATGCACAAATAAATAACCAAAAGAATAAACTCTTCTAAACTAATAGTCTTCAAATTTTATTTTGATAACTTATTGGCGAGTATCTTAGCAATACAAATATATTAAAAAATTATTTCGTGCAAGCTTTGTATTGTTACGACCGACAAAGAACAATTCACATCTGCAGTTTTTAAGTTATCACCTTTCGGCATTTGCACTTCTTTTGTTTACTTTGTGTTTGTAATTAGAAAAACAGCCTATTGTGTATTGTAACTTTTATGGTAGTCATTAGCTAGGTGTGATGCTTGGAAATTATTGTTACGCGGTCGTCGAGTATTGTGTCGAGACATATTGGATTTGGACAGTATAAAGCAATGCCCTAAGGGAGGGGTGAGGCAGTCAAGTGATAACCGCAAGCGTGGCAAGACGTGTGTATATTAACTAATCTATAAACTGACGGAGTTTGCGCGTGTTATTGAATCGGGCATTACGTTTGTACTAGTTGTGTTCGGTTATATTTGTACATATCTGTGTTATACGTGTTTTTATAGTTCTAACAAGTAACTCTAGTGTTTTTCTTATGTTATTTAAACAAGAAATCTACATCTCGATGAACGACAACAAAATAACAAAATTATGAATACTTAAAATACAGACGACCTGACGCCCGCGAGATACCCACAGCATTTATAAATTACGAAACTATATTATTTGCTTCCTAACATTTCTATGTGGATCCTTGGTAATGTCAAATAATTATTTTATAAATTTCTACGTAATAGAGCAATCCTAGAAGCATCTTAATAACAGCTCTTAGGGCCGGCTCGATCGGCGTGATACCACGCACTCACTGGATATCAGCGTGAAACAGTTAGTCTTGTACTAATCGTGTTTCGTACCATGAGTGAAAGTCCTGCAGAAAGCTTCAGCAGACGGGCAGACGGCCCACTTGATGCAAAGTGGTTACCATCGCCTATGACCATTAGCAACACCAAAGGTGCTACGAATGCGCTGCTGCTCACTTAAGGGAGATTGGAACCGGTCACTAAAGCCGGAACACAAAACAAGGTTGTTATGGCGGCATACTCTAGACCTGGGGAGGTCACCATCCCATCGAGTAAATACCCTATAGGCGCTACCTGGCTGTGGGTTATTTTGTCGCCTCTTACTTCAGGCCGCCTGGCCGCAGGAAATTGTATTATTTATTCGTTCCTGTACGGATAAGGGGTAATGTTTTATAAATTAAAAAAAAATCTAGACCGCTTCGGGATTTTTTGAGATAAATAAGGCTCGGTGGATTTGACTGTCAAATACACTATTCCCTACCATGCAATCATGCACGTGTAAATAATTTTTGGGCACTAAGTTCGTTAAAATTTAATGGATCTGCATACTTCGGACTGACTGAAAAACCTCAGACATGATGCCCAGTATGGTGGGGCCCAAAGTTACTTTCAAATTTACATAAGTAATTTAAAACACTTGTATTATATGCATATTAATAATATGTATATACAGGCCTATATATTTATATGCATGTACATCAAATATTCCATGGCTTCATTAACAGGTCTCATAAAGTTATCATCGTACATGAATTAGCAGTAGGTTCGAATAAATAGGTTATTTATTAAAATTTAACTACCGTATTAAGCGGTTTAACTTCTTTGAATTAATAGAGTATTTAGATGATCACTTTAAGTGCAGAGAAATCGTGGAAAAATACCTAAAAGTTTGGGTTAACGGTCACGCATTCATTCATTTGCAAGTTTAGAATTGAAAAGTTTTAGGTATCGCTAAATAGGTAATTTGAATTAATAGTGGGTGAAATATACGAGGCTTAAATAGTGAAAAGCGTCTCCGCTCTTAACATTTGAACTGAGTTAGAAAAAGTCGGGTAGTAGTAGAAAATCTATACAGCAAACATACATTTATTGTATTTTTAATACACAAGTAAATAATAATTATCAATAATATAGTGTTTACTTAGTGTACAGTGATAAGCCTTACCGAGTCTTTAGGTTATTCGCAATTTTGTAGCATTGTTGTGTAGTGGCATATATTTTCTTCCAAATAACATTAATTTCATTTTTTTTAAACATGAACATGTTTGTTTGTGTAATAAGATGGGAAACATTGTTTTATAATAATACATCCAAATTAAAATAACTATTTTAAAAAATGCTCCTGGCGGAGTGACTTAAATTCCCTGGCAGCGTGGAAAGCCTTTGGTGTTGGTTGCGACCTGCGTGGACACGTTGGCCGCATCCCATTTACGTCGTTGCGTTTAACCATAATCATGTCCAATGTTGGACGATGATGCGGTCGAAGATGGAGCACGTTTACCTAGATAGTACCTATTCACACGAGACTTAAAGATACCCGGATTGTACTTTTCGGGAAACACGGACTCTGGTAGTGCATTCCACAATTCTGCGGTACGTATAAGGAACGTGGAGGCGAAACGTTTAGTACGCACTGGCGGCATTTCCACCGTGAAACGATGGCATAGACCAGAGCGCCTTGTAGTCCGAAGATGGAATGGTGGGGGAATCCAAAATAAATCCTATAAAAAATCGATAGACTACCAACTCGGCGTCGATGCTCTAGGCTTTGAAGCCTTGTATTGACAAGCTGGTCGCTACCAATTGACCTCTTGGCTATTCTCTCAATTGACTCTAGCGCTTCAAGCTGGTATTTGGCAGAGCCGTCCCAAAGGTGAGAACAGTACTCCATGCATGCAACTTGAACCCTTGTACATAATGGTTTTTAGTATCATCATTAAAAGAATTGACTCAACAGCCTATCAGAATCTTACGTAGATAAATTATATCTTGCATCATTATTATCATTTAATTAATAAAAACCCCGTAGTGATTTCCTTCTACTAGATTGTGTATAACCCTATCTAACCCGTTACACGAGACGTATTTTTTCAAAAGTGACATCTGTTTGTTATTCAATCTATTCTTGTATATCCGTATGTTTAATTTCGTCTACGTTCATTGTGGCTCAATTAAGGGGACATTTTAGTCTTAATGGCTATAGTAATATTTCAATCTAACACTGTTTAGGCCTTTCGTTTTAATTGCTAAATACTGTGTTCTGGATTTAAAGTTTATCAAACGGGACATTCGAACGTTAATATTTATTTGATCATGTTAGTCATGTATGTGCACAATAATTTACATAAATTTTAATAACAATTTTAATAGGCCTCTTTGAGGCATTTTAAATACCTTATACAGTTTATTAATTAAAATAAAAAATGTAATTAAGATATATTGATAATAAATATTTTTCAAAATTTGTCTAACGGTATCAATGTTTTTTGTGTAGCGATTTTTGGCAAAAAGGAAATATAAAATCTTCCTACTCCTCCCAGTTATATCGAAGTTACAGTCATTTTTCGAAAAAAATACTGCATGTTTACTCTATTGCTGTAATTTGACAATGTATATTTTATAATTACGCTAATTGCGCAATAATGTATAACAAACTTGATTTTTTATTTAAGTCAATAAGCGGAATTCAAAATATACCTAATCCATATAATCGTATTAGTATATGTTTAGTCATGTACCAACAAATATTTTTTTAACAAAAACAAAACTCACTTTAAGATGTAGAAAGAATTCGGTTAAATATTTATATCTTTACTAGCTGTCCCGGCAGACGTCGTCCTGCCCGGTAAAAAATAGGGGTTGATCGTAGAGGGTTGAAAATCTAGGGTTGTATGTATTTTTGTATGTTGTATCATAAAAAAATAGATATTAAAAATTTTGTCTAAAAAAAAAAAAAATTTAGGGGTGGACTACCCCTAACATTTAGGGGGATGAAAAATAGATGTTGGCCGATTCTCATACATAACGGATAAGCACAAAAAATTTCATTAAAATCGGTCAAGCCGTTTCGGAGGAGTATGGCAACGAAAACTGTGACACGAGAATTTTATATATTAGATTTAAATTTTTAGTTTTTTAATTTTATTTTTGTTAAAAAATATTTGTGCGTAGATGACTTAGCATTATACACACATACACACACACACACACACACACACACACACACACACACACACACACACACACACACACACACACATACACACACACACACACCCACACCCACCCACATACACACACACACACACACACACTCACACACATATATATATATATATATATATATATATATATATATATATATATATATATATATATATATATATATATATATATATATATATATATATATCGGAGGGAATATATAAATTGGATAATTGTTGATTGGATTTGATTTATTTAACGCACAATATTATTTGTTTACATTTTAATTGCTTCTAAAATTGTTAATTTAATTTGGTTTGATGTCTTAAATGTTTCTATACCTAAAAGATCGTTCTAACCTAATAAAAGTTATGAATATTGTAATTTAATAAACGACCAATCAGAGCAGAGCATATGGCGGAGCGGGGTCAAGGACGCCCTCTATACTTGAGTAGTATCTACTTCGGTAGACGGAGGAGTTTTTGTGGCACATTCGGTTGATGGCAATAGGTCGAGTTGGACCATGGAGTATTTTAAAGAAAGTATTAAAGTTGGAAGTATGAGCGGGTGCCCTGAACCCGCTGCTCGGTCTAATCTAAACTATGTTAAAATGTCTTTTAAATCTAAATTAAAAGTGTATAAACCGTAGCTATCGTGTTTTATGCCCGCATTTTATCCTGATGACGCCCACTTAACCTGCAATAACTAAAGGAGATGTCGTGAGAACGAGGCCGTTCTGCGACATATATATATATATATATAGTTATAATCGCGCTACCAACTTCCTTAGTCTTATTGGTCGCTGCCATGAAAGTGGGTATGTACAACTATACCCGGGACTTCGTCTACGCTTGACTTGAAATTAAAAATATTAAACTTAAAGTACCACAACATTCAAAAAACGCTAAATTATTTTGGTGAAAACTGTACTGGAAGAAGCTAACTTTTATGCACTCGAACAACTACATACCACTCTCGAGAAAACTGAAACTGAACTGAAAATATCACACATTTAACTATCGATCAATAAAAAAAATCACAATGGAATTCTTTTTGTTTTTCTAAATGGTCATTTTCAATTATTCCCAGAAATTTTCCCGCGGGATTACCAGAATAAAAAGTAGCGCATTGTTTAATTCTAAGAATTAGCTCTCGATCGGCGAAAAGTGCATCCAAATCCGCCCGGTAGTTTCTACGTGAACCCTGAATAAACAGAGAAACAAACAAGAAACTAAAAAAAAATGCATCGCATTCTCCATCGTTTATATAGTCTGTTCCAGTCGTTTTCAATGCTTATAAATATCTTTAATGTACCACGGCATGTTTAGAATTTTGAATATTATATTCTAGATATAAAAGAGTAGGTGATATTGTTTTAAAATAATTTATTTCTTCTTAGCAACTGTTTAGACATGTTATAAATGTTTTAGTATTACAATAAAAAAGTGATATTTCAATCGTTTCGCATGTTACGTTTTCAACTTGAGTTTTTTCCATAATGATAAAGTTAATTGAGTTATTTATCGATTTGAAACAAGCTTTATATACCTCTCTATATGGCCAGCCGGTTTACAAGGAGATTTATGGACTAAATTTAAACCCTAACATTTTCTTGATTTTTAATTATTAGAATGTATGTTGTCTATTATAATGTACTAAATCTATTGGGTGTCTAGTTAGTACAATTATTTTAATCTGGCTGTGCCCGCGGTTTCACTCGCGTGTTGATAATCGCTATATTTTGGATAATTTACACTACATCTTTATAACTTATAGCCCATGTGGTATTCTGATGTTTAAGCTATATTATTGGAAAGTGTCATCAAAATCAGTAGATTTTGCGTGAATGAGTTACAAACATACCTACATCTATACATCCATTCTTACAAACTTTTGTGTTAATAATATTTAATATTATTATAGACATAGTTTTTTCTATTGCAATGTTACTTCTATAAATTTATGTTTTATCTCTTTTTGAAGTGATAACTTCTTATGTGAGGGTAAACCGCTTCGTTACGTAACGCGTTTCGGCACCAGTCTATCTGGATTCCCTTTCTCTTACATATACGGCAGCGGTGAGCAGGCTCCTCTTCTTTCACACTAACTCACAGCGCTTGCCGTATTTCTTCTAATGTACATATTCAAGAATTATAACTAAGAATAAAATATTTAATTAATAAGTAATATTTCCTTACGTTATCATATATACATAAAATTTAAGTAATAAGCAATATTAAATAGTTCAACTTAAATTAGCTAAGTTATCACTTCTGTCGAGCGTCTCCTGACGTACGTTTTTTTTTTAATTTATTTGTTTTATCGAGTATCTAATCACAAGAATTCTAAAGAAGTTTCACTTCAAAAATGATTTTTTGCGCAATCAATATATTTTTAAGTATTTCAAAACATAATAAGGTTTTGTGTTCAGGCATGGCGTGCTTAGTCTTCATTAATTAATTTAATAGAACAAGTTTGTGAATATCGAATGGCTTGGTGATTGTAATAAAAGCACAGCACACTGGACATTAATATGTCCATTGTGATTTATTAGTATACCTATAATTATTGAATAAAATAGAGTATTTTGAACTTACAAGAAAAGATTTTTTTGTGGATTCGCTCGTATACATTTCGGATTCCCATTTTCCGGTTTAAAATTATTCTATTATTCCTTGCGGAAAGTACATCTAATTTCAATATAGATTTGAATATTTGTGAATACTTGATACAGGCTAGATAAACAAACCGCGCAAGGATCTATTTAGAACCTTGTTTATTACGCCAAAAGAAAGGTTTGTACTGGATCAGTGTTGTGTCGGATGTAATTCCGGCGCAGAAATATGCTGAGTGCAGAGCTTGTTTACTGAAAATGCAGCGTACACATCTCAAGATATACTCTTTGTATAATAATGTATAAGGAATGTAATTACGTCGCCATTTCTTCAAATAAACTCATTCTTTCTAGAAAACAATATAACTGAGAAGATGGAAGATTATGTAAAGCAAAACATTAATTAAATGCCTGACAGAAAGAATTTTTAAGTTTAATGAAGTATGTAATTATTTTATTACTAGCTGACCCGGCGAACTTCGTACCGCCATATTGTCTGAATTCCTAAAAGACTTTATTTCATGACACAAAAATAAAATCACCTAAATCGCTCCCGGTGATTAGGAGGATTCTAGAACCCGATCTCAGTGCCATCTACCGGTTCCAATTGTAGATTTAAACCATCCCGGGACCCACTCAAACACACACACACAATATTTCATCTAAATCGGTAGTCGTTCTTAAGTTATGTGCTTATCAACACATTTTGCGATTCGTTTTTATATATAAGATTAGCTTCTGCCCGTGACTTCGTTCGCGTGGAAAGGAAGTTAAAAAACAGCCGCGATTTTGAAACATTCTTCATTGGTGCTCCGCTCCTATTGCCCTTAGCGTGATGGTTCATAGCCTGTAACCTTCATCAATAAAAGGGCTATCTAACACTGAAAAAAAATTTCAAATCAGAACAGTAGTTCCTGAGATTAGCGCGTTCAAGCAAACAAACAAAGAAACAAACTTATCTGCTTATATATATAAGATAAAACTCTCTCACTGACACCACACCCTGTCAAATTATCCGCTTATTATGTTACGTTGCAGATAAATTACTTTTAGTCTTTTATAAGCTGTTTAAGTAATTAAAGCTTTATAAACATCCTACGGGAAGTATTTAATTTTTCGGGATCAAAAGTATCCTATATGTTGACCAGGGATATAAGCTATCACCATACAAAATTTCATGTAAATCGGTCCAGTCGTTTCTGTGATTAGCCGCTACAAACAGACAGACAAACAGAGAAACAAGAAATTCTGAAAAAACTAAATTAGTTCTATTTCACTTCTTACATCCCTCTGACTCAGTTTTTAGCATTTTTTTTAATTGTACAGAAATTCGACCTCTACAATTTTATTATACGTATAGATTATACCTAAATATTAATAACAGAATTTAACTATAAAATTTGCTTAGAAGTATGTGACACGAAAATGACAAAAGGACCAAAACATAAGGACCGCGACAAAGAACAAATCCGCAATGCAAGTGTATGAAGGACATTTGAAATATAAAACAGAGAATAGCAACCGTGACGGGTGAAACCCTGATGTTTCTACAATTGCATACAGTATTAATATTAAAATCTGTCCTGACACTTCCAAATAGTACAGACATATTTTGAAGTGTTAACTTCTTATGGGAGGGTAAACCACTTCGTTACGTAACGCGTTACAGCGCCAGTCTTTCTGGCTTCCCTTTCTCTCACGTTAGATTAGTTAAAGTTATCACATATATCGGTCGTCCCGAGACGCACGCCGTCTTTTTAAATTTCTTTACTAATTACTTAGAATATTTATTTAAGCATATATGTAGCAAAGTATACTTTTTTTTTAATATTTGCCTTTTATAATATAAAACAGTAAAAATATTCAAGGAAAACACCACACGCACTTTACTCTAAACACAATAACACAGAAAGTCTACAATTATAATAAATCTGGACACAAACAGATATCGCTATAAAAAGATATAACCTATCAATAGAATATGCATATTATCAAAATAAAACAATACATAAATAACAATACATTAAGATTATATCTGATTTATAGCTAGATAGTGTTTTGTGAGTGAGAAATCCAAGTGGGTAGCCATATTTTACAAATACACAAAAACTTAATTAGATTTTTCATAAATATATCGCGAGCGACGCCGCGAGCAAAAGCTAGTATAGTATATGTTTTGTACACAATTTGACAAGTATATACTTATTTGTATATATAAGGTACAATAAGGTTTTATACCTTCCGTGAAAAAAACCCTAACAAATGGTGACATACAGACAGGTGCGTAAAGCAACTTTATTTTGTACTACATAAAGACAGTTAATAAGTAGATATACTACACACACATCATCTTCACAACATACCAATATGTAAACAGCAACACTCCACAAAATAGAATAGGACCTAGAAATTATGAATCATCATCTTCAGCCAAATTCAGTCCACTGCTGGTCGTAGGCCTCCCCAAGAACGCGCCACATATCCCGGTCTCCTGTCTTCCGCATCCAGCCCCTGCCGGCGATCTTGCGCAGGTTGTCAGTCCACCGGGCTGGCGGGCGTCCTACGCTACGTTCACAGAGACGTGGTCTCCACTCCAGGACTCGTCTGTTCCATCGGCCGTCGGTCCTGCGGCAGACGTGACCGGCCCAATGCCACTTCAACTTGCTAATTTTGCGAGCTATGTCGGGTACCTTAGTTCTCTTACGAATGTCCTCATTTCTGATTTTAACCATAAGAGAAACACCTAAAATAGCTCGCTCCATAGCCCGTTGAGCGACTTTGAATTTGTGGACCAGTCCCGCTGTCAGTGTCCACGTCTTAAAACTTTTTTGTTTTTTTATTTTATCTAAATCTATCTATCACTTTATTTTAGAAAAAAATATTTTTTCAAATTATTTTGTATCCACAAAGTAAATTGAAAAATATATAAACGAAAGAAAAAAGACAATAAATAAAGTGTGTAAATTCAATATCTGAATTATTAAAGGAGAATCTAAAAAGGTACGAAACAAGTCTGTTGTCACAAAAAAACCTTTTTTTAATATACTTAGAACTTAAAAAGAAAACCAATGAACTGTCTATCCTAAGACTTCATATGCAGTTGCATACTTGAGAACATTTAAAGCGTGGTCATAACACTTTGAATGCAAAGAGAACCCGTCTAAATCCTGATATAAGTGAGCTAGGTAAGCTGTAAGAAATGGGTCGAGTCGAAAATATTGAAATGTTGGAACGTCCACAATATATGTAATACGTTCCTATATTGAATTCAGTCAAAGATGTAAAAACTTATGTATGAAAATTGAACAACATGAGATAAAATATTCTAGTAGGTACAACTCTTGTCAACTGAGACTGTTTTTAAATTGACATTTCTTAATTTACTGTCTTACCAGGCCTAATCAAAATATGAATTACATACATACATAAACTTCACGCCAGGTCCCTTGCGGGGCAGGTGCGAACAACAGAGCGCCATACAGGCTTATTCTTACACATCTCACTTGCTTCTTTGATATTCATAGCTCTTGTTATGCACGCTCGTCTGTTCTTAAGGCTCCTGACATCACCTTCTGCTAGTTCATGATATGATATTGCTCCTAATATAGTTCATTTATAAATAATTTTCAAATGGTATATCGCTGAAGTTTTTTTATTGCATGAGTTCAGAAGACAGGCAAACGGCCCACTTGATAGAAAGCGGATACCATCGCCTATGGACATTTGAAGCGACAAAGGTGCTACAAATGCGCTGCTGCTCTCTAGAAGACTGGAACATGGCTACTAATGGCAGAACATAGCCATCCAAATGAATATATACCCTACCTCCTGACTGTGGGTTGCGTTGTTGTCCCTTATGACAACAGCCCGGCCGTAGGAAAGATTATTCTTTCTTCGTTCTTGGAATGCACTTCTAGGTTCTTTGGTAGGGTGGGTCTTTAGGTTTCTAGGTTTTGAAATTGCAGAGCTTATTTCTAGTTTTTTTTTGTTACAGTTTCCATTTGCTGATGATGAAGAAATTACCCTATGAAACCTGCACATTGAGATAATTGATGTAATACAATTTATTAGTCTGCTTTAGACAAGCCAAGACAAGGGTAGGTGAGTTTATGTAAAAGGTATAAAGTAGATATGCAATTTTAAAACCTAGCATGTACTTTCAAGAAATTTTACATCACGGTACACAAAATATCATTGACATTATCATTCAACGATATGCCATACTATATTTAGATATACTTTCACATGTTTTGGTAAGTACAATAAGATAGACTATAAATACATAAACAATAATTTAAAGCAATGTCTGTTGCTAGATATAAAAGTTGCAAATCTTTACTATTCTTCTTAAATAATGGTAATGGTTATTCATCCAAATGTTGACCATATTTTAACATTTAATTCATATAAATATTCACTTAGTCATCTCGTAAGTGTTATCTTAAAATAATATTACCCATTTACAACACCCGTCACTCACAGTCACAAGACAAAAGTGACAAAACCGAGCAAAATATGGTTATTGTCATATCACTGTCATGACAGCTGTCCCTGTCATACTTCGTTCATATTGTTTAATAATAGAACTGAGGGTACTTAGATGAAATACCTTTATGTTGAATTACTTGCAAAGATAAATAGGGTGTGATATGTCCTTTTTTATATGTAGTAAAAAGTACCTGAATTTTAAATATAAGATATAGGTCTTAATATTTGTTTTTAGGGTTTATTTAGCTGTATATTCATAATTTAACCTTTTAGCACACTCGTAAATTTTAAAGTTACTTTTCATTATATATCTCACTAGGATAACATAAATAAGAAAAAAAGCGCAATAGACTTCAAGAAAAAAACACGAGTCGATTTTTCTATTAGAACAATTTAATAATTTTATTATTTGTCGCCTTGTTTACTTATTTATTAAACAGTATTCAATAGTAATTCTATACAACTTAGAACAAAATATATCTTAACCAAAAAAGTATTGCACGAAAATACATAAAGAAATATTATAATATACAAACGAATTGGAAATCTCCTATTTTAAAATCAGTAAAAACTTAACATAAACTACTAATTGGAAGTATCCTATTTTGTTTAACATAAATTAGTTACATGTTTTTTTTTATAGATGACGATTGGCTGACGATTTGACCCTGTAGATAATGGTATTATCGCTAATCGAATAAAATGAAAAATGTATCGAAATGACATAATGCTTAGCGTAACGATATGTCATACCCATATGTTTTCTAGTTTATTCGTTCAGCGCTAAGACCACTTCTTTACAGGGTCTGACCAGACGCTTAGAGCCATGAAATATTAATTAATTAACTTTGTTTAAAAACTCTGTAGTCAATCAACACTAATGTGGACTGAGAATCATGCAGCGCGAGGGTGGTGCGCGTGCGCATCCGCGCGGGACCCCCGCCGCGCATAGCATCGCGATGCCTCTAACGAGCCACCGAACAATGTCTCTATTAGCTTATTCTGCGGTTTTAGATGCCAACAGTAAACTGCATAGAGTCGCATATGTTCGCGTATGATTTTAAGTGAGTAATTGTTTTATTTTAGGATGGCTTAAAGACTAACACATATTTAAATTAAATAAGGGCCTGACTCTAAATTAGATGGTACTTATTATTGAATCTGTATTTAAAGAAAAAAATCAACTAAAATCAAATCGATTTTTTCTTAGAGAGTACGGTCATGTTATAACTGTGGAGATTCTATGACCAGTTTTTATATAAATCTGAATTATCATTCTAACATAAACATCCCTATTTATATACAAGATTTATTAGCATATTATGACATTTTTACAAACGTTTTATTGATTTTTTTCTTCTTAATTTAATTGTAATTATTTAATTTTAAATCTATGATATTAAAAATAACATGATCTTTGATTATTTAAATTATTAAATTATTATAATAATAGTTACAAATAAAAGTTTGAACTAAAACCCTTCCAGCCATACCAGACCACTGTCACAGATTGTATTTTTTAAATAATTTTCATTTTGTTAAATAATTGGAGCTATATATGCCGTCCATAATATGCACGTAATTATATTTTGAAGTGATAACTTCTTATAGGAGAGTAAACTGCTTCGTTACGTAACGCGTTATGGCGCCAGTCTGTCTGGCTTCCCTTTCTCTCACGCATACGGAAGCGGTCGGCAGGCTAACTTATCACTTCTTTCGGGCGTCCAGAGACGCACACGTTTTTTAAAGTGATAACTTTTTATGGGAGCGTAAACCGCTTCGTTACGTAACGCGTTACGGCGCCAGTCTGTCTGGCTTCCCTTCCTCTCATGCAATTTATCTCTTCTATGGGGCGTCCCGAGACGCACACGTTTTTGTTTATAATAACAGTTACTCCAAGGCATCCGCTGTTCCGTCAAACGAGAGACGCTCGCCCTTATTCCTCTATGCAAATAAAGTTAGTAGCAAAAACAAAGCGAAACACGGTAATTACACTTGGTGGTAAATTAACTGACATCGATACCACGAACATGCGGCGTACCGTGCACGGCGCACGGTAATGAGGGCCGATATGGTAACTTTTAGTGCACGCCACTGTAATAAAACTATTGGTTCTTTTTTGTTTTTCATTCACCAGCTGGAATTAATGTGGAATGAAGATATTTTTATTGTACTATTAGTTTAAATTATGTATATAATTACAACTCAGGTCCCGACAAAAACAAAATCCACCTGCATATCGGAAACAAAGCATTCGAACTACTAACCATTAACATTGAAACTATAGTCATTATTTTATGTTAGTCTTCTAGGTTATTAACGGGGCCACTAGCTTTTTTAAATACATAAAACAAGCTTTTTTGAAAAGGTTTTAAATACAAGCTTTTGAGATCCTGGATATCATGTAGTAGCAGAGTGCTAGCCAAGACAAGTAAAACAAGCCCAAACAGGAAGGGTCTATCTTGTTTAGTACAGGAGTTCCTATGGCCAACTTCCGACTACATTATCAGATCAGCTCCATAGTCCATATTATTGCATTGTCAAGCAATATACATATGCGATCGGAAACCGGAAAGTTGATGAAATTTAACTTGCAAGATTCCACCCGAACTTACTTACATACGAGTACATACATTCATTGCATGCAAATAAAAACTTTTGTAAAATACCTAAGACTGTATGTATAACTATATAAACTAAGGCCCTGTAAATGAAGTGTAGACCTAACCCACTTCTACAAACTTACACCATCCTTTTCCATTAACCAAAAACCCCCTGTATCTGCAGTCAAGTAATTAAAAAACTATTTTATGACTTACCCTCAATCACTCTACATTCGACATCAACATCATAAATAACTGCGGTCGCGTTCAAAAAACATTCTATTTCCGATGCCACGTATAAAAGAAAGGCGATCTTTTCTGCATGTGAGGGGTTAACTTAACCCCAAGAACGCCACATAAATCTGTAGCTAAAGGGTTGTAAATCGCAAGACCCTCCAAACGCGGTGATCTATAAACGCAATTTTAACAAGACCTCCCCACCCTCGTACAGCTCTAAGAAATACAGAGCATGTAAGGGTCGCCTTATGGAGCTGGATGGTTCTAGGTATACCGGCCAGGTTATAAATACGAATGAAAATTTCAAGAAGTTCACAAGATACGCTCCATCCACCCTTTCTAGTGTATTTTGTAAATTGATATTGGTTTTTGGTAACGTCTATTTTTTTAAATGTGTAGTATGTTTATGACTTGTAGTTTAAACGCAACTTCGTTTGCGTAATACTCCGGACTATGACTTACAAAAACTATAATATTCCAGGATTAAAGTTATCGGGTATTTATTTATCCAAGCCAGGTCTCCAACTTACATAAAACTCTTTTCTTTTACCTTCTCCAAATATTTAACTGAAAAGCGGCCGAAACGTCGGATAAACCTAAATAAAATAAATTACCGCGCTTAAAACCGTTAAAACGTAGTTTTATTATAAGCAATCAAGTTAAAAAATAATGGTTTATCTAGCTAAATTTTTTAACTTTAAAAAATTCAACTACACATTAAAACACCACAAAGTTCCTATTAAAATCTCATTTTTTATGTATTCTATTTGAGGGTACCTTACTTTAACAACTTTAAGGTCAATAAGTGGCATTAGGGCCACACGAATAGAATAGATTATTCACGGGAATGACATATCGTTTTACAGGGCCCAGATTCGTCTGCTTCTTCGGCAATCAATCAAATATGACTAAGCCCATAAATGTCCCACTGCTGGGCTTGGGCCCCCAATTTCTTAGTGGGGTACACTAAGAAATTGGGGGCCCAAGCAGACTACACACTTGTTCCAGATGGTTTGGCGGGTTTTACACATTGTTTATCTCGATGTATCGGTTTCATTACGATGTTTTCCTTCCGGCAGCACGTAATAATTGCAACAATATGCATATCAAAACTTTTTTTTGTTTTTAAAATTAATAAAATGACAGGAGCCTTAAAAACAGAGCGTGCATGACAAAAGCTTTGAAAATCAAAGAAGTAAGTAAGGTGTGTAAGAGTAAGCCTAAATGGCGCTCTGTTGTTCGTGCATACCCCGCAAGGGACCTGGCGTGAAGTTATGTATATATGTATGTAATTTTTATTATCTTCTACGAGTTCAAGAGTCAGGAGGCAGTGAATTAAAAACCCCGTATTTGATGATTTTAGGCGAAAAATCCAATTCAATTTTTTTGACTTTCATCCTTACAGACCGCACTTTATTTTCACTTTTTCCGAACACCGTAGGTTACACATGGAAACCCATTAGTGTATTGACACGAGTCCGGCTTGATGGCGGAACCCGCAATAATTCACAAAGAAAGCCTACCTCTAATACCAAAGTAGTTTTCTCTCATAGAATAAAATCGCAGACAGTGGGTATACCTACTTAATACCGTATGATATTTTATGTTCAAAGCATGAAAGTAGAGTAAACGCGGTTAAGTTGCGAGCACTGCGCAAAATCTGCGGAGTGACGCTCGCGGACCGCGTTCGTAATACCGAAGTAAGAAAGAGAGTTGGTCTGAAAGAGAGTGTCGGGGTGAAGGTAAGGAAAGGAATGCTCCGGTGGTTCGGGCATGTGGATAGAATGTATGATGAAAGAATTACTAAACAGATATATTCGTTGCGGAAGACCACGACATACCTTCCATCAAATTGATCATGTACTAGCAAAAGGTGATGTCAAGAACCTTAAGAACAAACGAGCGTGCATGACAAGAGCTACGAATGTCAAAGAAGCAAGTGAGGTGTGTAAGAATAAGCCTGAGTGGTGCTCTTTCGTTCGTGCCTACTCCGCAAGGGACCTGGCGTGAAGTTATGTATGTATATATATTATGTTCCTCACGACTTTTGATATATTCTGACATATATATTTTCTATGTTTTTTCATTTAATGTGAAATAGAGAGTTAGAAATGATTGAAAATTAAATGTAGACCATTTTATTTTCAACATCTGATGACCTTTCTGAACTTTACAAAATATCGAAATGACATGTACATGTAAATTTAAGAATTAAAATCTTATTTATTTCATGAAATTTTCATTTAAATAATTTGATTTTAATTTTATCCGTGCAGGAACGGAGAAATAATACTGATTCCTGCGCCCAGGTGGCCTTTTCTAAGAGGCAACAAATCAACCCATAGCTAGGTGGTAGGGCATTTGCCCGTCTGGATGGCTACCACCCCTGGTCTAGTGCATGCTGCCATAACAACTTTGAGTTGCGTTCCGCCATTAGTAGCCACGTTCCAATCCCATCTATGAGCCAGGCAGAACCTTGGTAGTACCTTTAGTGATGCAAATTTTCATAGGCGATGGTAACCACTTTCCACCACAGTTGGGCCGTCAGCCGTTTGCTGTATTCCAGTAATAAATAAAATAGATTTCGAGTCTTTTCGAGACAAACTTTCAGACAAACTGACAAACAAAAATTCACAATTATTTCATTTATAATCAAGTACCTATCGTATAAATAGAATTTAGATTCAATGTTGTCATTTGTTTTGAATCATAGACACACTTGAATTTGATTGATGTAGATTAAAGAAATGCCATTATATTTACATGCATTTTTAATTGGATATTTCTCAGGGTTAAAAAGATAATTATATTTATGAAGTCCCAAGCATGGCTAATAGAGAATAGAGATTAATTAAAATTATGCGGGCTCGTTATTTTATAAAAAAAAATCGACTACCATTAGTTTTATTGATATGTCTAAAAACCACTTTATAGTATAATTTCTAGGAAAACGAAATATTCCGTGATCTCTTTCCAAATATTTAGTCCTAATGAATATTAATTAAGCGAAAAACAATTTACAATATTTTTTAAGATACATTTGCAGTTTTCTGTTAAATATTTTATTAAGGCTTTATTTATGAAAATTACGTTTTAATGGGTTCTAAGCACGTTGTTTAGTACATAATTTAGAGATTCGATTTAGAAGTATGATTTTTTTTTAATATGCAGATTTTATTATTCGAAAAAATGTAAATAATTTTTACGCTACCTAACATCAGATGGCAGGGCTTGGAAACCAATAAAAATAGTTGAACCAGTTAAAACGTAAGTAATTACAAACTTTTAGTATTGGTTTTCTTCAAACCCTAACCCCAATCAAATGGTTTGTGAAATAGGTTTTGTCGAATAAACTTCAGATTTAATTTTGTTTAGGGCCGATTTTTCAAATACCAGATAAAATGATTGAAAAATTGGCCTTTAGTGGAACCAAAGTATTTTAAATAATAAACAGTTAAAAAGCTTGAGAATAATTACTAATTCAAATTCAAAAGTTTTTACACAAAATGTTCCATGTTAGTTCCATGGAGAACACTTTTTGAAGGTCGGACATAATAAGTTTTTTTTTCCTGGGCTGTGTACATCGCTTCGCAACGTGTTATTGCTGTTAAGGAGAAGAAGTGGAAAAAAACTCCCCAGCAACACGTCTAGCTAAGAATTGATTAACTCATTTTTTTAATAATTTTTTATACTGCATTATGTTACACAATTAATTTTCGAAGAATTAATGAACTTGTAGCAATCAGTGCGTACTCAGTAAGACAAAGATACAATTAAAGGAAAGAAAAATATTCTAAAAGTTCTAATATTGACATGACGTACTGCTATACTGCAACATACCTATCTCCATAAATTCGTTACATGATAAAATGTTATACAAAATATAGTATAAGAGGTTGGAGCGAGCTGCTATGTAAATGAAGTTTTGCCATTTAAGTATGTCATGGAACATATAGGATCTTCTCTGAATTAAATTTTAATAGGCTATTTTATTTTTAGTATTCTTTTTCCACGGTCTTGGTTAAACTTTAATGGTTGTCTTGTCTGTTTAAGTTTTATATTCTATGCTGTTTGGAATCTTCAAGTACATATAATTCAACTGGTACAATATACTGATCAGTATTTTATGGAAGTAAGGGGATGTGAGCTTGGTCTATGTTATAGATAAAATTCAATACAACACACACTTGTGTGGACTCCTACTACCTGGCTACCCAAGAGTTGTGACCGGAAAAGAATAGGCAACCTAACATTTGCATATTCTATGGGCTACATACTTTCGATTGGTATAGAATTTGTTTAATAAACAAACCGGCAAAATGTTAATTTTTTTATTTTTTTTTATTAATTAATCATACACTGGACTGAAACTTTTTAGGCAGCCCATATGCAATATATTTATTGACGCATTAAATTAAATATAAAATAGGTTTCATCAAATAAGATCTCGGTGAAGGTCGATGTATAACGGGATCCTATATTAATAGAATTTGTTGATAGAACAAATACATAATATCAAAAAGTCAGACAGCTATTGAATTAGATACATGAATTAAATTTTAATTAATTTCTAATGTGTTTCAATGAAATGAACTTACCAGTCCAGACGAAAGATATTATTTAATATTACCATAATATTGAAAATGAAATGTTTATTTGTGATTTGAAAAATAAATGATAAAATTAATCAAAACTGCTTCTTGTATGACGAGACCTAATCAGAAACAAAAAAAAATGAATTTATGTCTCTCAGCCTACTTTGTTTTAAATCTTAAATATACACATAATAATGTTCCAATATTTCATAGGCTACCATAATATATAAAAGCACAAACCAGTTAAGCAGATTAATTTAAATATTCTATTAAAATCCCAATAACTACGTAATAAAACGCCTACTTTTTGTCGACTTTTAACCGTTGACATGAACTCTATGCGACCCTATAATATACTATTAAAATCACCAGGAATGTGTTTAGCTATTGTGATAATACGACGAGTTTTTCCCGTGACTCGGCTTGAATTATTATTTTTTATGAAAGACTTGTTTATTTTTATAGATAGAGTGCCTTTGGAAATTCTGTATGCCTTTGGTAATCTTCTTTTAGATCCGAAAATAGTGCGCAAATGCATTAATTACTCAATGTCATAAGAATATGTTTCTTTTTTTTTTTTTTTTTTATAATGCTTCAAAACCCCCGATGTTCTTCGGAGCCTATATAAACTTAATTTTACTACAATCACGTTTGTATGCTATCCGAATTTGTTTTATTTGAGTGAGCGTTTGTGTATATGTGCATGTGTGAAGTGTTGTGTGTATGTGCAAGTATAAGTGTTGTGTGTATGTATTATTGGGCATAAGAATATGTTATAATTCTTAGAAATTTCAAACTTAATTTTTTATACAAAGTAGCTACATAATAATATCTAATTTATACTCTGAAAATCCTGCGGGTATTTTTCCGGCAGTGTTTTAATGTGGGTAGTATACATGAACATTTGTTGATTTGCATTCAATTTACATGAAATAAAATCCGGGACTTTTTATATTCCCCGGGATTTCCTAACTTCGAAAGCCCGCGATATTCAGACTTTTTTTAGCTATTGCATAGCTTTTATCGCGGGCTTTGAGCGCGGCGACCGAATCAAGAAATCCCGTAACGAAAATAAAACCTAACACCTCCCACTCCTCCTACCATCTAGCTCGGCCAAGCGTTCGCTTAACGTGAATGTATATGGTACGACTGTACGAAGCTCGCACAGATCGAGACGAGCTGCTCCGAAATCGGACGAATACGTAAGCAGCTGTTTGTGAGAAAGTATATAGGTGAATAGGTATCTATCATATCTTTATAATGCCACACTCACCGCATGTGCGCCCCGTAAGTATACATGTAGGTATATATGCATACATAGGTGTACTTATTATACAACAGTGAATAGCACTTGCTGGTGAATAGCTGTAAGCGTGAAATTTGCGTATAAAGTGTTTTAAATATGAATAAACAAAGTGCATTTATTAATAAAGAAAGTGATGAAAAAATAGTGAAGGAAAATGAGTGATAGCTTAAAAATACTGCATAAATGAAAAATAAATAAATAATTATAATTGCAAATGCTGATAAAAAATCCTATGCTTTACTGCGGCAGTCCCCGAGTGCCACAAGGAGTTTTTATTTAGTTTTTGTTGAGTTTAGGAGTTCAGCAGACAGGCAGGCGGCCCACTTGCTGGAAAGCGGTCGCCATCGCCTATGGACATTTGCAACACCAAAGGTGCTACAAATACGCTGCTGCTCTCTTGAGGGAGACTGGAACCTGGTCATTAATGCCGGAACACAACTTAAGGTTGTTATGGCGACATACTCTAGATCAGAGTTGGTAGCTATCCAGTCGGGCAAATGCCCTACTACCTGGCAACTTGACCTAATGGATATGATAGTGTCTATATTTGTTAGAATCTTTAGTAGAACAAACATAGTTGATTATGCTTCTAGTAACCCTACATATCTCGGGTTTTACAAGAATATTCGGAATTTATCAATTTTCCTACTAAAAAATCCTCTTTGATTTCGAGTACCGGCAAAATAACTGTGGTCTACGTTACCTGTCAAACGTGGACGCAGACGCGGTAAATAATAATGATAAACGCGAAAGTCTGTAAAAATGCATGGATGTAGGTTTGTTACTCTTGACGCAGGAACTACTGAATGGATTTTGATGAAACTTTATAATAGCATAGTTTACACCAGAATAACACATAGGCTATTTATAAACATATAGTGTGAATTATCCAAAATATAACGATTTTCCATCACCACACGGGTGAAACCGCGGGCGTAGCTTGTAGATAATAAAATATGATATCCGTTACGCCATCTAACGAGAGTGAAACATATGACTGATTTTTAAAGCATTACAATTACTATTAAACAATTGGAAAATGTACAGAAACTGTTAACCTTATAAATTTAGAGTGTAGATCAAGAAACATTTATAATTCTTTGTATATATTTAAAAAAAATCTCTATCGCGTTAACAGTAAGACTATTATCATAATTTAAATTTAACATAATAACGCGATTTATTTTGATTGTCATCTAAGATAAAAACCGAGAAAATCCTATTGTAATTTTAATACATTTTAAAACTGAGGTTTCACTACTGACCTCCAAAGCCTTCTGTTTAATAAATCAGTGATTTTTATGTTACATTATATTTATATATATATATAAAAGTCGGATTATACAGATCTGTAAAAGCACATTTTATTACCTGTCGGCATTTGGACTAGTTGTAATCCTTTTATGATCGTCTTCTTTTGATCACTTATGTATTGGCATAACCCGAATGGCGCACTGTTGTTCGTGCCTACCCCGCAAGGGACCTGGCGAAAAGTTATGTACAAGTATGTATGTATGTATTGGAATACGTTTCTAATTATTGTGGAGAATAGCCTATTGTCCTATTGTACTCATTTACGAACGCTCAGGAGCATCATTAGCCATGTGTTGCGGATTATAAGTACAAGCTAATTCTAGGAAACTATGTCGAAGTTGCCGGGCGGGCGCATTTATAAAACGATGGCCTGATTTAGAAAGGGGATCAGTTGAGCTACAACTACGATATAGGTGCGACGTGTGTACATTCGGGAATCTAATAGTGATGAAATTTGCGCGTTTTATTGAATTACGACCTTCTGCATTACGTTTGGATTTATTGCGTTCGGTTATATTTGTACTTGTGCTATCGCGTTTGTATAGTTTTAATAAACTCTATATTTCTAACGGCATTTTAGTTCGAATCCCGCAAACTCGTAATAAAAAAAAATTAAAAAAATGGATTCGAGCTTTTATGTGTATTTATTTGGGATAGTTTAATTTCACAAATATACCCGGTAGGTGGCGCTGTCGTGGGGTCTAAATTTTTATTTTTTTAGGGCAAGATAACGTCCGTCAAGACTGTTTACAAGAATGTTTTGGATTTTATATTGCACGTTATCACAAATAGATCAGGGTAGATAATTTTGAAACCAAAAAAATAAATATAGTAGGATGACACCCAATGAAAAAGGAAGAGAATATAACAAAAAGTCAAATGGCAACGTTGTGGGTATTATAAAGATCTACAACTTTTGTATTAACACCTTTTTTCACATAAAGATTATGTGAAAAATTCAAATATCTAAGTGTTTGGTTTTTTATTTTTATCGTTTCCAAAAATATATTATTTTCACAAATTTATGGTGAAAGCTTGGCTTTTTATGTCCCAAGCACACTGTATTTTTTTTGATTTAATATAATTATATTTTCACCTTATTTTGACTTAATATCAAAAAACTACCCTAATTTTCAATCCAAAATTCTCGCGTCAAAATATCAGTTTTTTTTAAAAGAGTCGGCGGGGTTTTATTCTTGGAAATCTCTTCTTTCTCTTCTTAAAAATATACATTACTTTGGTGAATGTTCTCAGAAAATGCAAAGAAACATCTGGTAGCAAAGCCCAAACACTCCTAGCCCCTTCCCTACTTCTCTATGAAATACCTTTTGGTGGGCTAGAATTTAAGCCAAGCCGCTTCGGACAAGCGTGGCGAGTATAATATCTGTTCCTTTATAATGGCTGGCAAGAGCCCAGCAGTGGGATGTTTATTATATCCCCAAATTGGGTGGTTATAGCATTTCATTAGGTATGGCATTATCATCGTGAGGTGGTGAGTCCTTCGTGCACCCATCACGTTTCACTGCGGTGGACAGACCTCAAAAGGATTTCCGCCTAAAACTAGTTTAGATACAGAAGATTGCCCAGTAAATAATTGTCTACATTTATATTGTTATGCCTATTTCCTATTGGGGTAAACAGAGACGATAGATCCCCACTTGCTACGATTCTGACAAACACTTCATATATACAGAAATCTTCATGTATACCTTTTTTCAATTTGATTATGTTGAGTACATCTTGGTTTTCCGGTACCAACTCTGCCAGTCACATTGCTGTCATATGCTTGTGTTGTGGTTCTGCTTTCCTTTATTCTCTCTACACTCCCAAACCACGTTAACGTTCCTTTGAATTTTGTTTATGATCGTATAGTGTTTGTAAAAGCGGAGTTGTTTCTAAGAGCGGATGTAGTTGGGATCGAACTTCGTCGCTTTTCGGAGGTCGATTTATATTTAATTAATTTAAAAACAAGGCCTATTACAACTGCCTCCGAATCACATTTTAAAAGTGAAAGCAACAATACTTTAAAAATATAATGTGTGAGAAACAAAATCGTTTCGCAATTAGAAATGTTAATCCGGAAATTTAGACCTCGAAATGTTGTTTGAAAAACAAACACATTAATACTTTTAGATTGAATGTGTTGTTCAATGATATACAGCGTCAGGCAAAGAAGCTAACGCCATACATCTAGGCAATTTAATTTTGCGTATATAGACTAGAGTTAGCTTTATTTTACTTTCATAAAAATTAAATTCGCTTCCTAATATATACAAACCTTCAAGCAAAAATATATTTAATTGAAGGTGAAAACCGCAATGGACAATCCTGAAGCCAATTCTAGACACCCAGATTTATTCCACAATACGATACTGACCCGGGGAGCGGACGAGAGGCGACTAGCACTTTGCTGAATTGCAAGGTCGCATAGCCGTTATAAACTTTATAGATTAATTGAACCAAGTTCCTCAAAGTGAACTGCAGAGAGTATTTTTCCAAACCAGCACTAAGCTGGCCCCACAAAGGCGACTGCGGTGTAATTAGCAAATGGGCAAAGATCGGCAGCCGATACTGGTTTGCATTTTTACCTTTTTTCTTTGGTCATACGGTTGCTTCTTTTCGGTAGACATTACCTAAAGATCGCGTACACGTAGGCCCGTCTAATACCAATGATCGTTATTTGGCATTCCCCGGCATCCACTGCATGGCGATAAAATCGAATAATTCCAGTAAATAGGCATTAGGTTACTGCCAAAGGCATGTAACAGACAACTAAGCCAAATTGAAGGTTTTCTTCTGTCAACAGGAAAAGAAATCGTCAAATAATTGAGTTAAAAAAAACGGAATTCTTGTTTTAAACAATCACAAAATCAACAAACTTTGAAGTATAAAATTGCTATCAGAAGATCACAATCTTATCGATAGTGAATATAGATAAAATATAAATCGATATTATAATAATCTATTAAGTGCCCACCCAGATACCTCACTAGGCTATTTCACCGAGGTTAATGACTTTTCAAGCAGACAAAATGTCGCCGAACGACCTTCGTGAGAAAATAAAAAAATATATCGAATATATTACGATATGTATATGTGTTGCATTAGCATAATCGTGTTTTAGCTAAATAAATTTATTTGGTGTATTGAACCGGCCTTCCGAAGCGACTGGTCACACGGCAGGTGAAAATCTTCGAAAGTAATCTGAGTATTTATTGTCTTGGAAGCAAATGTTTGGGCCAACGTTTATTAGTTTGGCTTTCTTTTTGTATTGTCTTGTTCCAATGTGGTTTGGCGCCTGTATGACAAGTTTTTAAATTATAAAACAAAAAGAGAACGCAAGAAACTAATTCTAAATTCAAAGGTTTCGAACACCTGGCTTATAAACTTTTTTCGAGTATCTATTACATGCGGCTAGTATGCATTAAAAATCAACTATGAGTTTTAAAACGCCATATTTTGGATTGTTATTTTATTTGTTTTAAAACTATATTAGTGTTCTATCGCCACTTTGGTAGAAACGGAATATTTGTAAAACCATTAGTTCCGTTGTAGTGGAACACTTACAAGCTAATAGATGGAGCTGTGCATAATTGAGGTCGCAAACGCTTGTTCGAGAAACAACATTAGGCTCGCTAGAAGATCTTCCTTTGAGACAGAGAATTCCATCTCGCTCCTCCATCCTGTTCGGGGCCTTCCCTCCCCCGTCTTTCAGTCTGACTTGTATGTCAGAAGTGTAAACTTACGGATAGATGGCGATTAGAAACGGTCTTTCCGAAAACGCCTACAAACCCTTATGGTGGAGTTATATTAGTGGACCAAGATCCATGTCGTTTGCGCGCATATCTTGCCGGGTGGTGTTCGATGCCTATTGTGCGACCGACGTAGACAATATTGAAAATGGAGGAAGTAGCGGCGTTACATTATATAAATATCAGCCCATAAATGTCCCACTGCTGGGCTCAGGCCTTCCATTATAGAAAACGGACTGTATACCCGCCACGCTTGTCCAAGGCAGCTTGGCGGGTTTGACACATCGGTTATCTCGATGTGCAAGTTACATCACGATGTTTTCCTTCACTATCGTTAGCACATGGTAATGGTAACAATATGTACATTTGATCAGAAAGGTGACTAAGTGATGCCTGCGTTCCGGCCAGGATCGAACCCGTGCGATCTGAGTTTGGAACGCGTGCGCTAGCCATTACGCTACCATGACTTTTTTGCATTGTATGTTAGTGAATTATTTTTGTTACAATTTGATATTGTACAAAAAATCACAAATACGTCCGTCCCGCTTCAAAGTCTGCATTGAAGTGATGCAGGTGTAGCCACCCAAGCCACAATAATGTCACGACAAAACTCTTTGGTGCGCGCCAGGTTACTGACAGTATCCCGATAAACATTTGTCATCGCCCGAGTACTACGTGATGCAACAATTTATGAGAATATGGACCCCACCATAAAGAGTATAGAAGATTACACTTCTATTTATCAGAGCCGTCTTTACCCGGGATTGCAAGGTGTGCGTGATATTCGGGAGCAGGTGCTTATGGGGAGCAAGCCGATTTATTAATTATCTATTGTATGTCTTTCAAAATTATGGGGCATAAAAACGGCCCAGACTTTTGGAGGGCTTGCGTGGGGCTATAGGAAGGCCAACACGTAGAGGTCGCTTGACAAATTTAATGTAAATGTGGCGTGACACTGACCTGGCGATTATCCCTGTCTACACTATATTATATGTTAATGCACCCAAGGACAAGCCCCGGCCAGTGTAGGACTATTGTGGGAAATGAGAATAAAAAGTACTGGGCTATATGAGTGAACTGATAGTGGTACCAGGGGTCTGGGAATATGTAGACTATAGCGTCTGCCCATCTCAATGGTCGGGAAACATGGAAAAATGGGCAGACGGTGACTCGCCGCTCCCTACTCATTATTATACCATAGGCCACAAAATCATATTTACATTTTAAAAAATCATCAACATGTAAGTGCACGCCATACATGTGGGTATAGGAGATTTTACCTTTAGTTTTATAAAAAAAAATATGATTGTAACATGCATACTTACATTTTACGAAAGATACACAAAAGTTATATATATAGACTTTAAATATACAAAAAGATATATACACACCAAACAAATATGTATATATACAAAGTATATACCTATATTATATTTATATCAATTACACTTACCTTATTCTAACTCATCCCGAGAATCTTCACAAAAATGTTTTCCATCACAGATTGTTTTAGCACCTGAAATTAAAAAGATTAAATGTAATTAGGTATTTAATTACATATAGACATATATATAATTAATTTGACCCAGGTCTTTATCGTAATGAAATAAATAGTTTGAAAGATATTTATTTCTCATAACAACTTTTAGTTCACTTCAACTAATAAAAATGTAATTCCTAACACTAATGCGGTGCTTGCTATACAGTCTTCTTCATTAGTAACGTCATATGTAGTTTAAATGTAGGTCTATTATTTAAAAAAAGAATTAAAGACTTACTTATTTTGATTTTTCATCAATCAAGTAAATGTTATCTATCAACTGAATAACATATAAACATATTATTGGTCCTGTAGTTTAGTTTATTATATACAAAAATACAAATCTTTCCCCTTTTTTTAATAAGTATAGGTAAATAAAAATGCATTATTAATATTATACGAAACATTACATGCGAGATAAGGGGGGTATCTTTATCGTGTTCCCATCAAAAAAGTTCATTATAACTTTATTCATTAAGGCTCTATACACATTATCGGCAAAGCAGAGTACGAAATTTAAATAAGTCAAATGTTTGTTTTATTTAAACTTATGTTTCTGCTGAGACATTTATGTTCTTGTGCTAGATACAATTCTAATTTTAAAGCACCTAGGAGCGGGGGCACCTGCATAACGATCACCTTTAGATAAAATTAGTTAATCATATTAAACTGCCTAAATACGTTTTACACAAAATGTATTGACAGTTATTTCAAAATATTTGCGTTGTGCAAAACATTTAATTTTATTTAAGGGTATTAAACACGTTTTGTGTTTCTTAAATAACATTAAGCAACTGTCGGAGACAGCGCCATACTAAGTTCTATAGTTCTACTAGTGCAAAACTAGATGGCGCTGTCTCCTAATTAAACACAATATGGTTTGCAATACATTTGTATCATAACCATGTTTATGTATTTTCTTAGTTTGGTTTAGTGGTGGCAAATATAACTATTAACCAATAAGTTTACCGGTAAAAATTAACTCTTCTATTCAATAAATAAAATTAAGCCAAGCTGTTAAAAATGCCATATAACAAATTATTGGAAATTTTTGTATTTTTATTTGTTAGAAAATTGAAATGAAATGGAATTTTTACCGATCGCGAAGATGACGTGATTGGTTGATTTTTTAAACGTAATATATTGTTTGGTAATTGATATTACGGCGGGTCAGTGCATATTTTCTATTACTTTGGTAAAGTTGTGTCTTTGTATTTCAAGAGATTTGTACTTTGTGTTTTAACTTTTTTTTGAGACTTTGTTTACTTTCTTGTTGTGGATTTATAAATTTTATATCTAACTTAAAATGTAGAAGTCTGAAGGGAAGTTCATTAAATCAAAAAATAATACATATAAGAAACTCAACCATTCGAGTTAACATTCGCAAAATTAATTTTTCAACGAAAAGATTTATCGGTATCAACCAATAAAAATATCGGTAATTTTTTTTATCAATTACCAAAAAACAGATAAATAAATTCAACCATTAACGCCATCTTTAGTTCAGTTCATTAAACCAGTTCAAATCAAGTAAGTGTTTTATTTAGTGATTTTAATGCTAGTGATTAAGGTCATCTAGGACAGCAACCTTATGCAAGCGGCCCTTAAAATAATGTACATACTTAATTTAATTCATTCTCAGAAACTTGTTTAAGGAAACTTTTCTCTAAATCAGTGTGGTGTAATTAGACAACAGAAGAAAAGTGGGTTGAGGTTTTTAATTAGGCCATATCTCCTTGTATACTTAATTCCACATCTATACTAAGACTATAAAGAGGAAAAATGTTTGTAACGAATAAACTCAAAAACTACTAGACTGATTTCAATAATTCTTTCACCATTCGAATACTACTTCATCCTTGAGTACGTAATATAAACTATATTTGTTACTAGAAAAACTAAGGATTCTTCCTAAACCTCAATAATGTAAAAAAAATCCATAAAATGTCTTTCGTCGAATGCCCTGCGGAAACATTTGATGATAGAATAAAAAGATGTTCTAAGGTATTAAACTACATAAAAAAACTTCGCAATACCATATGTCCAACCATTGTAGTTATGTTACTATAACTACTTTTTACATTTGAAAAGTTGATAGAAATACCGATCAAAATCAATACATATTATCCATACCTTTGTATTAATTCTTATCCAAATAAATTATTACGTATTCGAGACTTTTACAATACCTGAAGATTACTTTTTGAATTATTCAAATAAAACATTCCATTCAAATTGTAGTCTTTAGTAACTTGACTATTTTCACATTTGCATGCTTTTAGCTTTTGTTCTATTGCAGTGTGCCTCTGTGTGTATGTGCAAGCGTGTTAGTGTCTTGTGTAATATATTATAATAAATGTACTTCACAATAATTGTATATCGATTTAAATTTTCGCAATTGTACACTTGCCCTAATACGGCAATCACTCAAGATATCCTTTGATGTTTACCGTACGAATTCTGATCGGGCCGAGTGAACGTGCGATCGATTCGAGAGGCGGCTAATTTTAAAAAAGTCCGGTTGAAAATGCCAGAACAAAGGCTCCGACACTCGTTCGCGAATTTGCAGATTACCAGGACAATCCGATAAACTCATAAAGCGTGGAGAAATGCGTGCGTACACGGTGCAGCCTGTTCTGGTTGTTTTAGTCTGTTATATCAACAAATGATCCACTGTCACAGCGCCTTTTATTTGGTTTAACGCTTATTTTATTTTTATGTAAAAAAAAATAAACGCCGATTTTAATGTAATAAGAATAGTAATAACTTGATTAGTTTAAAAACAAAAGAAAAGTAGTTGTTGGTGGTTGAATAAATAAAGTAACAGAGTCTTAATCAAATAAAGTGGGTGCAAAAAGGTTTTGCAGTCTATATTGACTAACAAGTATTGTAAGTACTGCTAAAACTAACACATATTTTTGATCCTCGTACTCCTCCTTATTTAAAGGAACGTTTTGACTTCCTACATCTTCCTCATTCCCGTTATTTGCGCTCTAGTAATAAATTCACACTAATGACACCTGCACACACTTCTTCCTTCGTTGACAACTCCTTCGCAGTCGCCACTTTTTTTCACCATTTTTTTGCCACTCAACATCAGACAAGCTAAGTCACTATATTTTTTTTATTTTTTTTTGGTTCACTCAAGTATAATAATGCTGCTTATCCTTTAAGTATTATGATATATACTGAGTTTATATAGTATATCATAAAGATAACTTTATTTACTTTATTTTTTAATATATTTTAATATTTTATATTATCTATTTTCTACACCGCCACTGTCATGTTTTAATAGTTTCCTTAGTTTAAGGGGTTGCCCGGAAGAGATCGCTTTAAACGATAAGGCCGCCCTTTGTTCAACATTAATTGTATCTGGTTTTTAAGAACGTAGCTTAAATTTTGGTGAACAGTAAAGTGTTTTCATTAATTTTTCATTCACATTGACTTAAAAAAAATGATATTATTGATATGTGCATATCAATCGCATACGCGTATAGAAGAAGCGTATTAAACCAGTCCGTGCTTTAAACGAGGAGTCACTCAAATAATTTTAATCTCTAAAATTTTCATAGAAGTCATCGCTGAACTTATTTGAGAATATTTTAGACAAAAATGGAAATACCTGAATTTTGTCTTATAATATCGTATATTTTAATCATATACTAATTACACACACTTATAAACTGTGCACATAAATAATGACTTACAAAGTTAATGAAATATACAGTGTTTATAATACTGGTCATTAATTGTGAAACCGATTGTATTACCTATGTATTTTACACGACTAATTGCCCGGTGCGTTTGGTAGAACTAATTACATTTTTTTCCGTTTACCAACATACAGACCATTTGTTTAATTTTATTAGGAGGTTTTTTATTGGTTTATATTTACCTTTATTTTTCTATAAGCAATAGATGTTGCAACTTAATTGGTTCTGTTCCTGTAGACTTAGTAAAGCATATACGTGTCGTAGCCCTTGTTTTTAGTCAGCAAGCTTTCATACAGGCCACATTTCATCACGTATTTTTGGAGATCAATCAGAATATTGTTTTTTTCCTATTTATATAAAAAACTTAATTATGTTTTTTATACAAAAACCCGTTTAAAAAACCGTTGCGTGCTTTAGGAGGAGTTGCGGATATACATATAGACAAGCGCATAAAGCGACTTTGTTTTATACTACGTAAATATTTTCTACTTACATAAAACTTAATTAGGTTTTTTGCATATATAAATCTTCAGTTATCAATCATCGAAGTGATTGTTGTACCGCTCAAAATCCGTTACGTAGTTTAGAAGGAATTAGCGGGTATATAAACGGGCAGGCGCGGAAAGAAACTTTGTATTATAATACTTCGAAAAGATGTTTTACTTATATAAAACTTCATTAGATTAACTATATAAATCTTTTGTAAAAATATTATATAACTGAGCGCGAAATCCGCTTATAAATTCGATACGTGGTTTAGGAGTAATTAGCGGATATACCTATAGACACACACAGGCGCGGAAAGCGACTTTGTTTTATACTACGTAAAGATTTTCTACTTACATAAAACTTAATTCAGTTTTTAACATATATAAATCTTCAGTTAAAAACATCTAACTGATTTTAAAAACCGCTTTTAATCCGTACGTAGTTTAAGAGGCTTTCGCGGATATATAGACAGACAGTATATCTGCTAACTCTTTCTATACCACGCGACGCGAAAAGCAACTTTACTCTTTGCTATGTATAGAAGAAGCAGGTCAAAAGAAGAGCCCTTCTAGATATTCCAATATAAACTTGTACACCATTTATTGGTGTAATTACGAATATTTCAAAAGCGATTAAACAAAAAAAGGCCACAGTTTGAACGGCGGTTGGCGGGACGTCAGCGCAAAGACAAAGTGTCAAGATGAAAGGCACCGCCGCCGATTGTCGCAGCATTGTATCGTCATTCGTTAGCTTGGCATTATCGTACCAAGATTTATTTAAACGATTAAATGTACGGAACAAGGTAAAGCAAGAGCGGTTGTGTTCAAGGGATTCTTGTGATTTTTTCAAGATTTAGAAGCTGAGATAAAAATTGCAGTGTACGGCAATCTTTAGCGTAAGAAATGATCTTGGTTGACAATTTCGTACGTCAGTAGGTAATGTATAATTTATGAAATAAAAACGTATCAGAAGCACCTGTGGTTCTACAAAGTCATAGTGATGGTAATGCTTTCCATCGGTTTTCTTTGTTGCGATTCAGCAAGAAAACTATAAACTACATCGTCATTGAAAAAGGTACAATTGCTTTCTTAAAACTAAATAAGCAGCCATCATGTATGGCGAATATTAACCATAGTAGCCATCCAGTCAGGCAAACGCCTTACCGCCTGGCTGTGGTCTTTGTCGCCTCTTACGACAGTACCCCCGCCTGCAGGAAATTGTATTCTTTCTCCGTTCCTGCACGGATGAAACGATAGGCTGTCTGCTGACTCATGGATAAAAAAAATTTATTCCTAACTAATATAAAAATTGCGAGTTTGTTGCAGGCGTTAATTAAGCAACAAATCGTCATGAGCTTTTGCATACACGTCTCAATAGAAAAGACAACACTCCTTCCCAAAACAAGGTAAACAAGAAAATACCCTAAAAGATGGCGCTCCGATCGCGTTTAATGGCAACACAGTTACAATCCACTGACAAATAGATCGTCGTGGCAACGATTATTACAATGTTACTTCAATATATTGCTCTCATGCTTAGGGTTCGTCTCAAAATTACATCATACGAATTCCTTGATTTTTTTGACCTCTCTCGCGTCCTAGACACAGCTGGTCATTTCGTGAGACTCCTCCCTCCCTAGTGTGACATTACATACTTTGCAATTTTACATCAAGATTTTATTAAACTAAAACAGCAGTTCCGTTGTTAGTTTTACTTCCATTTAAATTATTTTTAATAATTTAAACACTATGCTCATAAAGATTGAGTTGGAAATATTTTGAAGTTTTTCGTTTATAGTTCAAATTTTGTGTTTTAAAACCTAAATCTTATATATATAAAAATCTTGTGTCACGATGATGTTGCCAATAAACTCCAAAACTACTGAACCGATTCAATCAATTACACACCGTGTGCAGTTTGATCATCTTAAAACATAGAATAGCTTACATCTCAGGACCTGTAGATGGCGCTGAATCGGTTCTAAATTTTATTTCTTCAAGGCAGGACAACGTCTGCCGGGACAGCTAGTATGTATATAGATTTTGAAATATGACGTCATAAAATTTAGGCGTCCCTCTCACACAATTTAGTCCAACCTTCACTAGATCATGTTAAGGTTAAATTAAAATTTAAGTTTGACATTTCTAAGGATGCACCCTATAATGAGAGGCCCGAGCCCAGCAATGGAACATTTATGGGCTGATATTATTTTATATATATTAACTATAAGGAGGGTGTTTGGAACACCCAACAGCCAATCCTGCACTCTGTTTACAAAATTAACATAAAGGCGAGCGAACCTGTGGAAAAGGCTATTACCTATACAAATAAAGCGCAACTATATACTGAAGTAAATATATCTGCTTCTAGTTTCGAGGACTGACGCTAGCTTCTGAGTATGCATTATTTTATATTACCAATGGTAAAGTTGATAGTACTTGTGTGAAGTGACTCTCAGGTTGATTCTAGATATCCAGACTAGAGTAAATACGAATAATACTTCACATCACTTCAGTTGCTGAATGTTTACCAAACACAAGTACGGTCTTATATGAAGTACTGCTCTCAAGATTGGGGTGGCACAGCCAAATTCGAGCTCGAGACACTCGAGTCAATTGAGAAAAGACCTAGGTAGTTGATAGACGACTACCGGCTATTCGATAGGAGGCTTCAGAGTCTAGATCATCAACGCAGAATCGCTTGTCGGGACTATGTAGGACACTCTTCGGCGAGTGTGCCACAGAATCGCAAGAATTAATTCCTTCCTAACCATTTTACTACCGAAAAAGCAGAAGTACGTGCTCACGCCGCCGATATATGGTGGAAATACCAATTACGCTGACGAAGCGCTATGCTTCCACCTTTATCATACGGACTGCTGAAGAGTGGAACTCTTTACAGTCATCTGTTTTTTTCTAAAACATACAATCAAGATTGTGTTAAGTCTTGCGTAAAAGATACCTTCTGGGTAAGCATGTTCCATGCTAGACTGCATTTTTACCCGACATCAGGTGCAATGGCGATTAAACGCCACCCTATACAATATAAAGAACAGACAGTTTACCCTGCTGGGAATCGAGCTCAGGTCATCTGCCTTCCAACAAATAAGGTGGCCTAACAGGTGCAGTCGGGTTATATTACTGATTATTCTTTTGCCTAAAGGTATTGATTATATGCCCTCCACGTTCTATAACGCTAGAAAATCGAGTGAACGCAGGAAACGGGAAAGGGGAATGGGTTCTTGTGTTCTTTTCTTTGTTCAGGTAGACTTATCTTTGATACACCTTTGACTTACATTTGATATCAATCAGTGAAAAAGTCATTTTGAAACTCGATTTTCAATTTTAAGCTGTCCATTTTAAATAATTCCCAGAAAAATCCCCGTGGGATTACCGAGATAAAAAGTAGTGCAAATTTTAAGTCGAAGAATTAGCCGTCGATCAGCTAAAACCGCATCAAAATAAGCCCAGTAGATTGTTTATACGTGAATCCCCATCAAACAGGCAAACTGAAACACAGACAAGAAATCTAAAATAAAATGGATCGTGGTCTCCATCGTTAATATAGTTTATTGTAGTTTTTTTAAGTAGCTTCACTGTACAGACGGCATTTTTAGAATTTCATATTGTTATACATTTTGCTTTGAAGATCGCTACCGCGCTCTCTTTTGTCTTAACTGGAATATTATTTCAACGATTAACGCTTATAGCCGTAGTCATTAAGCCACAATTGGGCTGTGCGTGCCTATTTACAATTATAGTAAAGGTCTGTCATTGTTTCAGCCTAACAATCGAAGTACAAAAGCGATAAAATATATCCCACAGAAGTGAATAAGGGGGCTTTGACTCAAGACTATCCCTTAATTGCTGATAATATGTTTATTATTAATATTGATGCGTTGATCAACCAAATTGAATCATTCGGGTTCAAAGAGAATCCCTTGTGCATCTGTGACGATGAAGTGATTGAGGACTTACTGCATCCTATTCCATTGCCCGATACACTTCCGGGAATGGAATGATTTGGAAGTGAAGCTAAAGGTGAAAAATTGTTATAAATATAATAAATAAATAAATTAAATAGTTATGTCTGTACTAATGGCAAATCAAGTTGATGGTTTCATTAGTTACTGTATAAATGTTGTTAAAAAGTATTGCAAGCAAATAAAAATAAATATATAGATAACCATACATTTAAGTATATATTTAATAATGTAATAGAATATAGGATATGAAAACTAAAAAGTCAAATATAATATGATAAAATGTATATTACACATAAGGTTAATAAGATTACCTTAGTAAGATTTTTGAAAAGAAAAATAAGTAATGGAAAAGAAAAGCACTAAAAGGAATAATAAAAAAACGTGATGGCTAAGGCCGGACAAATCTTGTTCGTCCGATGAAGGAGATTAAAAAAAAACCTAAATTAAATCAATTTTTTGAAAGGCACGTAACAGAAAGGACATGACAATTCAATGACATGGAATATTTCAAATCTATGCACAGGTAGGTCGTTGTCGTCTAACGATGCTTCAGATTGGATTGAAAGGTATTCCTCTTCGGTGCATTGTAGCGCCATCGAGTGGCAAGTTACAGTAAAATTAGATAATAGGAAAATGTATCTCGTGTTCAAATATCCATGTACTCCATTTTTTATCTCGATCGATTGAACGCCATCTATCAGCGAGTTTCAGTAAATAAAAACAATACTTGCAAAATTATATAAAATTGTATATGAATCCACTGATTACTTTTCGAGTTTTGCATACTTGTAAATACAGAAGATAAATTTGTATATATAAATTTGGTCCTTATATTACATTGGGCATGACGGCTAATGTCTACCAGCTAGTTACGTGGGGAGTACATGTTAAGCCATGCCGCCTCCGCCAGGTCCCGGTCGAAGGGTTAGGCCAAGATTTGCAGGCTTGAGGTTATGAAGGATGGCATGCGTACTAATAGTTTCAATACAAGGGATGCCGAAGACGAGTGGCACTAATAGTGAGTATGTTGTGGTATTTTAGTCTTGCGCGAAGTGGAGAAGAACAAATAGGAAAGCGGACCCTAGGCTTCAGAGCGATCGCTTCGAACGCAACCGAGATTTAACGCTCGGATGATGATGATATGGGATAGGTGGGAGATACGAGGAATGAGATAGAGGGATGGAATAGAGAAGCTGGGATAGGCAGAAGGGAAGTGGAACATCGGAACTCTCAATCATCGTACGAAACACGATTATCTCAAGGTAAATTGTTTCACGCCGATGTTCTATGACAGCGTGGTGTTATACCGATCGACCTGTCCCTAATAGCTGTAATTAAGATAATAAATCCAAAATGTTACAATTTAATTCATGTAAACCACTTATAAGAGATGAAAGCAATGATCATCATCGCAGTATAATAAAGGACTTTACAACACGTAATAGATATCGTTTTTCATCAATGCTACATTTCAAAAATCTATTTCCCGTCTGGACAGACTTCCGTCATTCGTCGCACCTTTTTCCGGTTGTATTGAAAACCTATTATTTTCGAAAACGAAGGGTGTTGTAGACTAACTGTTCGGACTTTAACTAATGTATATACATAATAATAATGAAGTACGAACAGACAAAATAGAACTATCTATTTTCTATTGCACACAATTTCCTAATAATAAATATATGTATGTGAGATTAGTGCCTATTGTAGATCTGTACAAGCTGTATTACAGGTCACCAATCAGCAGACAGGCAGACGGCCCTTGGTGGAAAGCGGTTACCATCGCCTATGGACATTTGCAACATTAAAGGTACAATGCGCTGCTACTCTCTTAAGGGACACTGGAACCTGGTCACTAATGCCGGAACACAACTCAAGGTTGTTATGGCGACATACTTTAGACCAGGGGTGGTAGCCATCCAGTTGGGCAAATGCCCTACCATCTGGCTGCCGGTCGCAGGAAATTGTATTCTTTCTCCTTTCCTGCTCTGTATTACAGGTCAGCAATGCTCCACTCTATCGCTAAATTAATTATGTCTATTATACTTGCAATTTCAAAATTTAATTTCAAATTTCAATTTCATATATTGCAAAACCCATATGTTACACAATTATTCTCTAATCCATGCTAAGGTTGTCTGGAAGAAATTGCTTTTAGTGATAGCCTATTGTCTTCTGTACTTATTCTTGAATTGTATCTTAATGTAATGCAATAAAGTATATTCTATTCTATTCTAAAAAATAAAGTGAACTAGCTATGTACTAATTGTAAGGTAGGTATAACAGCGTGTGTAATAAGTTGTACATTACAAAAATAAGAAAAATACGCTTATACTGTAGGAAATAATATATTACTCAAGGTTTTATGGTTTCCGAAGCCATAATTATAAATTAACTAATCATAATTTCTTAATTAAAACAAACAAAAAACCATGATTATTCTAATCAGGCGACAGTAAAATCAAACTCTCAAAATATATTCAATAGTTTTACTGCGGCGTGTTCATTTAAAGTCAATTACGCATCCAACCGTGTGTTTATAAAGAGTTTTAAATAATGTTGTATCTATAGTAATGAATAAAATCGACTGTCTGCCTGTAATAGTATTATTATTATTGTTACGAGCTACAGGACTCGAATTAATATGCCGTTGGAATTACTATAGAATTTATTAGCACTATACAAACACGTGTAACACAGGTACAAATATAACTGGACACAACCAGTACAAATTGCATGACTCAATAACACGCGCAAAGTTCGTCACTATATCGCTTGTCGAATGAACTACTCACGTCTTGCTTGTATCGTAATGGTCGCTTGACTGCCTCGCCCCTCCCGTTCGGGTATCGTTTTATACTAAACTGTACTATACAACAATGGGCCGCATGGACTGAAGTTTCCGAGAAACCGTAATCTGCACACCTGCGGCCATAAACAAGTACAATAACAATGGGCTATTTTCTAATTGCAAATTATAAACACAAAGTAAACAAAAGAAGTCCAAAAATGGGAAAGGTAATAAACCAGGTGTGTCTTCACTTTGTCGGCATGTAACAATATTATAATCGACAAAGCTTGTGAGGATGGGTGTTTGTAACTTCTTCGCACAAAAAGTACTTAATACAAGAATGTTGACGAAACTTCACGGTGATATAAGTTGCATTATTAGTACTACTTAAGCTTCAGCAAAGTTGGTGAAATCAGAATAAAGTTAACTCTAGAGCGCAGACGTCTTTGAATGTGTTTACATTGCATTATAATAATTTTGTTTGTGTGTCCGTGTGAAAGTTTTCCTCGAATAGGTTTCGAAACAGCTCACAGATATTAACAGTAGATACAGGATTTTTATTTTAACATCTCTTTAATGTTCCTCATATCTGTCCGTTTATGGAACTCATTGTCACGTACCATCAGACAAGCTAAGTCAGTCCTCTTTTAAAATCATGGTTTTTAATTATTTTCGGTCCTCTCAAGTATAATAGGCTGCTTATTCTGTATGTGTTATATTATTACGACCGACAAAGACCAATTCACACTGCAGTTTATTACCTTTTCGGAATTGACTTTTTTTTTTTTTTTTTTATTTTTTGTTTATCATTTGTGATTCTTATTTACGTGATATTGACTTATTGTTTACGTATAGTATATTCAGTACTAAGTAAATTTTTTTTTTTTTTTTTTTTTTTTTTTTTTTTTTTTTTTTTTTTTTATATATATTCTATAGTAATTCCTACGGCATTTTAATTCGAGTCCTGCAACTCGTAACAATATGTACTGTATTTATATCGTATATAAAGACATACATGACTTATATTGTCTACACCGACATTGTCATGTGTTAATATTTCCTTAGCTTAGGGGGTTGCCTGGAAGAGATCGCTACAAGGTAGTTTTTTATTTTGGTGAAAACAGTGAAGTGTTTTTATTAATTAATTCTTTCATTTCAAAGTCGTTGTCAAATAAAACATAAAATTACTATATTTTGTAGGTTTGATGTTGTTCTTTTATATTTTATTTGGTGCCGCCTTCCAGATATTATATAAAGAAAGATGTGTTTGTTAAAAATATTTAGGAACCTAAATAAGTCTTCAAACTTACTCAAACTCAATATGAATAAGACCGTAGGTATTCAGAAGAAAGTACAGCAAGCGTTTTTATTAAGTTTCTCCGTTTATAACTAGATGACGCTACAGTCGAATTACATCTCGTTATAGTGTGCTTTACGTAATATAGATAAGACATAAAATGGATGTTTAAAGACTAGTAACAAACAAACTTACTTAACATTAATAGTTTTTGGAGGGCAAAGTCCGCATAAGTATATAGTGGAATGAGCTCGTTGTAAGACATGTAGAATGTAGGCCATAACTTTGGCTAATCTATGTAAGGTAGGGAAAATAGGGATTACCCTGTTGTGATTTGAACCTATTATCTTCTATGATCCCTATCCAGGATTTGTACCCGCAAATAGCAAGACATAGTGATACCAGGATTTCAATAAAATACAATATCGCTGCTGATAGAAAGTATTGATGGTACGTTACAAATATAATATCATACATACATACATACGTAACTTCACGCCAGGTCATTACGGGGTAGGCACGAACAACAGAGCGCCATACAGGTTTATTCTTACACACCTCACTTGCTTCTTTGACATTCATAGTTCTTGTCATAAATATCGATATTAAAAATATAGATTTTATAAACGAATCGATATTTTGTAAAAGGAATTACTTTACAGGTCTTATAGACCTTGAAAAGAAGATTAAACAAAGAAGAGTGTGGATTAAAAAAAAAGGCTTTACTTAGATTCCATACATTCAACAGTTTTTCAGATTACGGCTATTTTAGATGTTTAATAATATTAGAAAAATAATAGAACATTTTGTTCAAAATTAATATTTTCTCTAAATTTGCCGTTTGACAATCTATCACAGAAATCAATTCAGCTAAATTATGATTTGGTAAAATAATACAGTATGTGTTTTAATTCAAAATCAGTCGATTTAAATCATGACAAGGGTGATAGATTTTCAACAATTTAATAATGCCGTTTATTTTTCATTATTATTGACCCCGATACTCCTTTGAGTATATTTTGCTTTTTTGTAGATATACTTTAGGACTTGGCCATGAAGGTCCACTTGTAGTACCTACACTAATAAAATTCGTAGCACAGCCAACTCCACGCGCCTCCCTATTTCGATCGAATCGACTCCAGCGCGCTAATCGATAAATTATTAATCTGTATCGTGAGTCTCCCGCCGGCAGTGGACAGGCACGCACGCGCGTCACGCGAATACGTACGCTACAACTGGCAGCCCGAACGTGGAGCAAAGCAACCATTTTGATTTTGCAGTATTATCAAATTATTAACTGTTTTCGGTTAAAATCGTTTCTTATTTACGCATATCACTACAAATACAGTTCATAGTGTTTCCTAGTAAATTCATACAGTGTATTGTGTGCCGAAATACGTACAATATAGTAGTGAATATGGTAAAAACTCGATCGCGTGGCAATAGCGTTGAACGAAAAGTTGCCACGACTGTTTTACAAGAGACATGCCATCGGCCTGATACACCGCCGCTTGCGCCTGTTATGTCGACTGGCAGCGCATCCCCTGTGCAATCTATTATCAACCGGACCGCCGGTTCGCCGGTTGTACACTGGGCCTACGAATCGCTCGCCGGGTCGCCGCAGCCAGCAGCACTCTCGCCGCCTCCAGTCGCCGCTTCACCGTCGTTTTATGCTAACTGCCAACTGCCTGGCGTTAGCATGTCACACCCAGCAGCCGTCGCCGCTCCGATTTTGATGTCGGATCAACAGCTGGTAACTTTATTACATTATGCAATTTGGAGCTCGCCGCCTATACAGGGCCCGACGCCTCCGCCAGCAATGACTGTAAGTCGTAACTTTCCCAATTGTTCTGCGAGATTCAACAGTTCTGGAGATATTATGGCATTTATAGACTCGATTAAAATATATAAGGATTGTGTGGGTATGTCAGATGAAATAGCCTTACGCGGTTTACCAATGCTTTTTACGGATTTCGGCGCCACCTGGTAGCAAGGCGTTAAGCCCTCTGTGCTTGAGTGGAATGACGCCGTGCATCTAAAGCAACAGACCTTCGGACCGCGCCTGCTGCCGCACAGGATATACAGAGAACTGTGAGAGTACAAGCTGAGGAGCGAACTGACATATTTGTGTGCAGGGCCAGGGCATTATTTGCACAATTACCCCAGAATACTTTACCAGAAAACCCTGTCCAGTTGGACATGGTGTATAGCCTGTTTCACAGAAGGATTCGTGAAAAGGTTAACAGAAATTCATTTTATTCATTTACAGAGCTGCTACAACATGCTCGCATAGTCGAGGACCTGCTAGAAGGTGCGCAGCCCCGAGCCGCCCAAGTCGTGCGCAGCCGCCACCGCTCAGCCTGTCGCCGCTTTGGCAGAGTTACCAGCTACTACTGCGCCTGCAGCGTCCAGATCATCGGCTACTAGATCAAGGATGAAGTGTGTATACTGTAAGACGTACGGCCACGACAATGAGGATTGCCGTAAGCGGCTAAATACTAAGATGAGCACCAACCCCATTTATCATGAACCTGCTGTTATACAGCCAGAGCCCCGTCCATTTATTGCCTGTTTTGGATGTGGTGCTCCAGGAGTGATGCGAGTACGCTGTTCAACATGTAAGGAGCGCCGTTCGACAATAGTAGCCGACGTCCCGTCCACTTCTACTTCGTTCCACTACTACTCCATGGACATTGCGTTAAAACCACGCGTGCGGCCTATTTTTAATATGGATGTGTGTGGTATTCATGGCACTGCCATATTAGACACTGGTGCTAAACAATCTGCGGCTAGTGTTAGTTTATACAATGTGTTTGTAGTAACGGTCAGGAATTTAGTTCTATAAGTACTGAATGAAATTGCAGATGGTTCTAAACGTGTACAAAATGTAAACACAACTTTAGTTAATGTAAAGGTGCAGGGAGTGGTTGTGCCCACCTCTTTTGTAGTTTTAGCGAATGCTATTGAATCCTTATTAGGATTAATTTTATTCAGGACGCTGGCTTGATACTTGATTTTAGAAATAATCGCTATTCTTTAGGCGCAAAGTCAGATTTTTATACATGGTATATGAACGCGACAACCTTCAACCTGTTACAGCTAGCTATGAGCCTCCGTAAGTGCGAGGGTATACTTCTGAAGCCGGAAGACAGGGAGACGCTGGCCAAGGTCCTGGAACGCAATGCTGACATCTTCACTCCAGGGGGAGGGCCCACACCTTATGCTGTGCATCGAATAGACACTGGGAATGCTACAGCTGTCTTCACCCCCGCCTATCGTGTGACTCCTGCGAAAAAAGAAATAATTCGTGCAGAAATCGACAAGATGTTATAGTAAGATATTATAGAGGAAGCTGAATCCGATTGGATCACACCTGCGGTGCTGGTGCCTAAGAATAATGGAGAGATGCGGTTCTGTGTCGACTACATAAAGGTAAATGCGGTTACCCGCACGGATAAATATTCGGTACCACTCATTGATGAAATTATTTCATCCACAAAAGCAAACTGTGTTATGTCATCAATTGATTTGAAGACTGGCTACTGGCAGATTGATGTTGCCCCAGAAGAACGCCATAAGACTGCTTTTGTAACGCCCCTGGGTACACTCAATACTTGAGAGCTTTTGTAAACCATTCACAAGAAGCAACCTGGCGTCTTGAAAGCCAGCAAGATATGCGCAAGGATGAAGCCGACAAGAGCAACAGACCTTGTCCAAGGTATCAGGAGTGTGACCTCGTGCTTGTGGAATCTCATTGCCTGAGTCAAGCTAACAAGGGATTCAGAAGTAAGTTCACGCCGCGTCGCGAAGGTCCTTATAGTATTTCTAAAGCTTTGTCTCCGACCACGTTTCTTGTAGTTGATAGCAGTGGTCGGCCACTGGGAAAGTATCATGCCAGCCTCCTGACGCCCTTCCTCGGTAGAGCCACGCGGTGATACATGCCCGTAAAAGAGGTAGGCCTAGGAAGCCTCACAGTTATAAGCCAGCTCCATTGTCTTCCATTGGCTTGTAGTCCCTCTACTACATGATGTAGCACAGCCAACTCCACGCGCCTCCCTATTTCTATCGAATCGACTCCAGCGCGCTAATCGATAAATGATTAATCTGTATCGTGAGTCTCTCGCCGGCAGTGGACAGGCACGCACGTGCATCACGCGAATACGTACGCTACAATTTTAATAAAGTAAAACCCTTGTAAGTCGAACTTGAACAGAGTTGCCGAAAAATTCGAGTTTAGGAGGTTTTCGACTTATCGAAGTTCCTTAAAGTATACTACTACTCTACTGTACAGTCGAAATCTAAGTAGAAATTTCTGTTGATTTTTTTGTTTATCTATCTGTATGTAAATTAATCACGAATGGGCTCTGAAACGGCTTAATGGAATTTAATGATATTATCTTCGACTTTAGTGTATTTCATTTCGCTATTTTACGCGTGAAGTGTTTAAGTTAAGAATGTTTAGTTATTCTTTAAGATAATGACTTATTGAGCTTTGAGTACGGCTGTGAAAGGCGCGTTGCAGTTCAATTAAAATTACGGGTCAACATACACTGGTCATATGCCGACCTCAAACCAGAGAGGTGAAAAAGAAGTAAATATCAAGTAAAAATGTAAACTGATTAATAATAAAATATGCCAACAGGGGGTCTTAATTAAATGATTTACTTAATATACAATATTGACTATTTTAGTTGAAACTGTTTTTGACAAATGGTTATCGATTCTTGAGGCTAAAATGCTTGGGTCATTAGGAAATTTGATATGAGTAATAATGAATTTTAATCGATTTTTATGAGACTTATCTGAATTATCAAAAGTGAAATTGTATTTATAGGGTTACGCAATCGGTTCTGTAAAAAGGGAACCCTATAAAACCATCATGTCAACGTCTTCTGTATTTCTGGATTATGTTCAAATTTTTTTCAGACGCTTCTAAATCTATATTGTTACAACTTGGGTTTCGACAAATACCACATCTCAACTGTAAAAACATATTTTATAACCTATCGGCATTTGAACCGATTGTAATTCTTTTATGATAGTCTTCCTTTGTTTACTTATTTATGACATACGTTTCTAAAGAACAGCCTATTGTTCTATTGTAATCGTTTACGGCAGCTTGCGGCTGAATCATTAGCCAGGTGTTGCAGATTACGTCGACTACGATACGGGCACATTTGTATTTGTCTGCCAGGTGGTAGGGCATTTGCCCGACTGGATGGCTACCACCCCTGGTCTAAAGTATGTCGTCGTAAGAACCTTGAGTTGTGTTCCGGCATTAGTGACCAGGCTCCAGTCTCTATTTCTAAGAGAGCAGCAGTGCATTTGTAGTCTTTGGTGTTGCAAATGTCCATAGGCGATGGTGACCGCTTTCCATCAAGTGGGCCGTCTGCCTGTCTGCTGAACTCCCGCAATAAAAAAATAATAATAATTAAAACGATGGCCTGAAGGAGAGAGTGGGAAGTTCAGCAACAACTACGATCAAGGCGTGACGTGTGTACAATCGGGAATCTAATAGTGACGGGTTTTGCGCGTTTTATTGAATCACGACGTTCTGAATTACGTTTGGATTTATTATGTTCGGTTATATTTGTATAGTTCTAATAAACTCTATAATTATTCCAACGGCAATTTTAATTCGTGTGTCGCTACTCGTAACAATATGTATGAAATAAATATACACCACTAGCTAATCTATATAACATTACGTAATAATTAGGGGTCACCATGTAAAAAAATATTAAAACTTGATTTTTTAACTTAAATCAATGACTGAGGGAGGATACAGAAGATTTCGATCTTGTAAAAACTGTGTGCATTCCTTCTATATTTTGAAATATTTGAAGTAATCATGCTGGTAGAGCTTAGTATATTTTCATCCGGAGAGAGGAAAAAAAATACTTGAAGTAAGCATTTTAGATAACAACTAAATAAACATTTAAATATTATTTAAGAAAAGCAAGCGAAAACAGCGCTTAGTCATCATTAATATATTACAAATATTATTTTTTAAAGTTTTATTGCTAACTAACGATTCTACTAAGAAAATCTAAAGTTTCTCTATCTGTCATACATTATACAACTGTTTTGTGGAAACACAACTTTATAATTTAGCTGTTAACATTCAAAACTGAATAGAAACTATAATACAACTATGTAAATTAAGTGTAAACTTTATTAAACTATTGTCAATAAGAAATTTATGATGAGTTTCCATTTTATTGTTTAGAATTTTTATAGGAGAGAAATTATTATAGTAATTTGTTTTTAAATATGCACTTAAAATCACATTCGGTTTGTTTATCGCGTAGAATGAATGTGGGATATGGGAAATGTGTATGTATCGATGTGATCATAGGAATTAGGTTGAATCCACAACGTTGGGAACGTATAATCGTATATTACATCCATACTAATGTAGTGGATGCAATTACCACGTTTAGTCGTAGATAGTTTTATATTATATTTGCTTAAAATGTACCACGATCCTGGTTACCACACGCTCGGGTTTTCAACTCACTTATTTGCTTACATTTATAGTATTTCAATTTATTTCTATTAGAAGCTTTGGTAATAAATATTCGGGCAAGGCTGTGCCAGCATCCTGTGTGTCATTTAACGGCGTGCTGATGTCATCCTTGGTCATTTAAGCTGGCTTCACACTGTAAATGGAGACTGTGGTCTCTTTGCGTTTGACCTGGATTTTAAAGATCTTCTTGCCGCGCTCCAAGACTTTATATGGCCCAGTATATGGTGGATAGAGTGGCTGTCTCACGCCGTCATGGCGGAGGAATACAAAATAGCATGTAGCCAAGGTGCTTGGAATATAAAATGTCTTCTACCCATGACGACTGGTTGGTGTGGGAGCCAGTCTCGCCATATGTCGGCGCAGGCGCATGGTGAAGTTGGAGTAATCCATTGAAGGACAGGCAGATGGGTTGAAAAATTTACCGGGTAGACGAAGCGGTTCTTCATATACAAGCTCTGCTGCCGAAGACTTTGTCCTTCTTCCGCATCTAGGACCTACATGCAAATGAAGTTTATGATATAATCGATTAGAATATGCGTAAAATTATATTTTTTAGGAAGCAGTAGTGGATGTTTCCTATCAAATGTCAAATCAGATTGTGAAAGTCGACCCCCACCCTGAGGAAACAATCCGAATCCATAAAGGGGTTGAGCTTTTGCAAGGAATGACTGCAACGGGCAGTTTTTGATAATGACGCAGTATCAGTTGAGAAATGATGTTTTTGAACAGATTTTACAATAATGTCGTGAGCTTTTCTTATGTCGACTACCGCAAGTGATCTGCGTTTTGGAGCAGCTGTCCTACACTTATGTATAAATTGATGGCACCTAGCCAAAACGCTAATAAGTTTTATTGTAACTTGAGTATTTCTCTGTAAGCTCATACACTGGATCAGATACTACAGTGTCTGAAGCGAGAACAGTTGATTTTATACACTTTTATTCAGCAGGATTCTAGTCTTGAAAATCGTCAGCTGTTTTGATTGGCCAATCTGGCTGTTGACGAGGCTTGACTTGACAAGTTGTCAAACCGAAATCTTGAACCCTATTTCCACCGAGATCAATGGGTTCATTTGCGGACCTCCCGCCGGGGGAGACTTCGGCGGGTAGTGTGGGACTCGCCGGTTAGAGGAGCCGGAATACCCACTAAAACCCCTTGGTGCCACCTGACGCCATGTGCCAGGGTCACGGGATATGCGCGAGCTTTACTTCCGCGACCCCGACCGGCGTGGGCCCACCCCTGTTGTTGGGCAGGCCTCTCCATACTCAGTTGAGAGGGGCGCGTGCGGGCACCCACGCGCCCCCTCGTCGGTGGCTTTGAGTGCGGGTGGTGTTCTTATAGCCTCCCCTGGCCGTCACCCGCTGCCGCCCGCCCGTGGCTGCCAGGAGTCACGGGCGCTATCCTCCTTCGGTGGGGGAGGGGGAAGCTGCGAGGATTGCTCCTGCGCCTTCACCCCTCCCTATCCTTCCTCCCCTTTTCCCCGCCGCCTCGCGCTTACAGCAGCGTCAGCGGTCGGAGTCGGGGGAGGCCACCTAACTTCGGAAGGGAAAAGTGTTTTGGGAGGAGGTTTGGAAGGAAGGGAAGGCTTTTAGGATGAGGAGGCGGAACGGTGGGAAACCACTGTCACGGAGTGAAGGGGGGAATGTGACAGTGGCCGCTCGGGGTCCGGGGACGCATCCCCTTGTACCGCTTCCTGGACGGAGGGGAGTCCAGGGCGGCACCCCCTGGGGGAGGACTAAGAAGTCCCAAATGATGGGGTAATTATCAGATGTACCAGGCATAGACCTAACAATCGTTTGAGCAGGCCCCCTAACCGCCGACAATAAATAATAAAACTTTTCTATATTTGCAATATGTGTATTATTATGAATTAAGCTAGTAAACTTATCTCGAAAGGTGGGGCAGTTTTCAAGCTTGCTACCAAAAGGAAAAATCTCCAACTTAGGTAACCTTGGCTTAGAAATATTACTAAGGTTTTGTTGAGATTCATTTGAACTTTTGCTGAAACCTTCCCACACGGAACGTATATGATAATAAATTTCATCAAAGTTTTATATTTTAGTATGATGGTTGATATTCAGAACAAAACTTCTTTTTAATTATTGCACAACTATGTACACTTTGTTCAAACTTATCCCGTAAGTTAAAAAGATCGCCGTAACGAACATTAAACTCGTTTAATAACTCGGGTTTTTTGTGAACATTTTTGGAAACTTCAAACAGATTTTGTAATCTCATAAAACACATTTCCTTAGTTAATATGTGGTTGTAACAAACTATCGCATTCATCCTGGAGTTTGGCATCAGCTTTCGACGTTTTTAAATAAATAAATTAATGTATTTTACACAAATAAATGCAATGGGGCTCGATCGGCATTAATCGATTACAATGTACGTAATACCCACCCGGGGTACAAAAATATTTTTAAGTTAAATACACGTTAAATAGGATTAAATTTATACGAATATATGTTTAAAACATAGAATTAGACACGTATATAATGTAATCAATGAGTAATTGGTGTATTTGAAAGAATAAATATAATAAATATGGAGTGCAAGCTAACTACTTGGCGCCACTCGTAGATATCGATTTGATTGTCACTCGCGAAGTAACAGTGAGATTTAAACAATTGTCGAATCGCGGGAATTTGAAGACAAGCGCTTAAAAGCATACCCTACAATGTCCATGTGGACATGTGCGAAGCGTACAGTCGGAACCGGGAAAGAGGGTATTATTTATTGCAGTTTGTCGCGCGGCTAAACTGCGTGGCTATCTAGTTAAACAATAACATTACGATACACAATAACACAAAATATTATTTTTTACTCATCCAGTTCTTTACCGCCGTGACGTCTTCCCGGAGCATTTTAACAATGCTTGTTTTGACTTAAAATCTTCGTTTGTCAAAATGCAGGAAAGTCGCTTTATCGACTCTTTAAGTGCATTGAATTTCATATCCCATCGTTTTGTCAATTCAGCAATTTGTTCCTTTCTTTCATGTTCCATCGTGTCCAGCTGTCTCATTATATCAATAAATAGGTGCGCGTACTTCTCTTTAGATTTCTCACTTAGTTCAGTTAATGTTACGTCTAAATATGCATGGACGTGTTCAAGGGCATCTTTAAAAGCATCTTTGAGTTCTTCGATTTTTTTTGTCTTTACAACTTGTACTAGACGCGGCTTCATTTTTCTTCTTCCATTCACAGAAGAGACACGTACTTAATATACATTGATGCGCCTTTTCAATTCCTTCATTATTCAAAGTTTCGATTCTACTATCTTCCTCTGTATTATTCAGTGTGGATGGAACTGTTTTTAATATAGGTGTAGCAGTTCTATCACGAATGTCTGTCACATGTGCTTCTGTGCCTTGAGCCCTTGAGGTTGATGATTCTGTCTTTCCAAATACATTTTTATTGTGCCAAGTAACTTAACTTTTGGAGACTTTGAAGAAGCATTTTCGGTTATTGCTTTAACCTCAAAAGATTTCTATAGTGATCCATATTGTCGGTTGTCTGCTTTCACTGATTGTCTTTTATAACTGCTATCAGCTAACGTACTCCCGGATTTTGAATTTTTCTCATTGGATACATCATTTGCTAGATTAAGTATAGAGATTTCTACACTCCGATCATTGGCGTCATTCATTTTACCTTTCCGTAATAATGCTTTGCAGCAGCATCATAACCCTTTATGTCTAAATTTCTAGGAGTTGTTTTAATATTAGTAAGATGTGAAGAATGAAGAATTTGAATCACGGTAAACTTGTATACTGTTGGACACACTGCGGTTAAACTTCAGAGCTGTCTCTTTGACCTTATTATTTTTTTCTAAATGTTCATTTGCTCTTCTATTCTTATATACTTTTCTTGATTTTATACTAGATATTGCAGATGTTTTATAATAACACATTTCTTACTTGAATGGGTTGGACTCGTGGCAGCTAACACTGACTTTGAATTTCTTGTACTATTCGCTGTGATATCAACTTTTTCGATTGGTCGGTAGTAGGTTAAATAGGGTTCGCTCCGAGTTTTGGTGCATTTTTATTTACATTTCTTTCCTTGCTCTCATTTCCTGATAATAAATCAACATTGAAATCGTGTTTTAATTCTCGCATTCTATAAATAATCTTAATCACTGCATCTGCATCGATATTGCTAGTATTATTCTGACGAATAATAGGAAATACAGGTTCTATAACTAGTTCCGGCAAGGGACTTTGCGTTTCATCTGCATTGTTGGTTAGCTAGCATTTTTTTATCGAATCTCTTTTATAAAATTGCTTATTTATTCTTTTTTTCAGTGATATAGGTTTAAAGTCTGTAGCTTTCTTTACATTATCTCCAATAAACTCCATTTCTGGCATATTATCGAGGACTAACACTGGCTCTTCATTTACAACAGTTGGTTTTTCTAATAAAATATAATTATTTATCAATCATTATATTATATGATTATATCATAATATCAATAAATAGGTACGCGTACTTCTCTTTAGATTTCTCGCTTAGTTCAGTTAATGTTACGTCTAAATATCCACGGACGTGTTCAAGAGCATCTTCAAAAGCATCGTTGAGTTCTTCTCTCGTTAGATAGTACTACTGTTCTGTGTTATTACTAGTTTGAATAATAAAAAAAATGTATAAATCAAATACAAGTTCATTATTATTACGCGATGTAGCCGATCAACGCAACAAATAATTTCTGAACGAGCTCAAGAGAGTTAGCGCTGGACCTGATCTTAACTATATCTGAATTGACAGAATCAATTGAAAGTCCTAAAAATCAAATTAATTCTAAAACAACTACTGAACTGAAACCAACAGTTTTTGCACCTATAAATAGAGATGACGTATCTTGTTTATTACTAACTACTATTGGATAAACCGATGAATCTGTTATTAATTATACCCTAAAAGAGTGTCTTAAAAATACCAAGTACAATAAAATTAATAAAGTGGATTTACTTATACACGAAACCTTAGAAAATAGTACTAATGCAGAAAAGAGATCCAACAAGCCTCAACCGAATGTTGGTGAAACTGCTGAAAATATACCTATAGTAGAATATAACAAAAGAAATAAACAATTTAAGCGAAAATGTACAGTGATCAGTCGTTCGACTTCTAATGAATCTCATACAGAATATAATAAAAGTCCTAGTTTCATCACTAAAAGAAAAAGAGTTTTTACTTTAAATCAAGTATTTTATTTGATGCTGAGGATGAACGGCTTTTGATTAAGAAGTTTTAAAAAGTTTGGCTAAGAAGCAAATAGGCGAAAAACCTAAAAGAAAAAGGTATAATGTTTAAAAAACCGTTAAAAGCGGGAGCACTATAAACCAAGAGGAAATCCCTTTTGTAAATAATAATGTCAGTATCAGCAATATAACTATTCATAGTCCTGAAACTCATATACACGTTTTTTCTGATTTAAATACTACTAAAGACAACAATCACCCAAATCGGAAACGGAAACTTTATACACCTAAATTTCAACAAATGGACAGTGACATGTCAGTAAAAGGTATAACAAAGAGACAGAAAACAAAACCAATAAACACTTTTACAAAGATATTAAAACTCAAACAAAGACGAGGATTCGCGCTCAACCTAAAAGGAAAAATCGCTCAAAACAAGTAGAGCCACCGTCGCCTAAAACGGAATTAATTAACAAGAAATTTGACCAGTTAAAAGAAACTCAGGACAATACAGATGACGTAGTATATGTCGATAAAATGAATACAACGTGTTTAATTATAGAAGTGACAGTGATGATTTTAGAGAAAATGTAAAAATGTTAAGAGAAAAACAAAAATAATATTTCGGCGACCGAGCCTGTTACTGTAAATAAAACAACTAACAATAAACCAAATCTAGAAGAAATTACGTTCGAAACAATAAAGTAATAATATAATATAACATCGCTTGGGCTCGTTCAGAAATTATTTGTTGCGTTGATCGGTTAAATCGCGTAATAATAATAATAATGAACTTGTAGATGTGGATGAAAGCGTTTTGTTTTTAAATTGATTGTTTCGCGTGCACACATAACCTCCTACACGACTCCTTTGTGGCAATTCGACTTGCGAAAAGCGTTCTTCGTTGTCCTGCAAGGATTTATACATTTTTTAATTATTTAAACTAGTTATAACACAGAACACTAGTACGCTCTAACGAGAAAACAACTTAAAGATGCTTTTGAACGTCCGTGGATATTTAGACGTAACATAAACTGAACTGAACGAGAAATCTAAAGAGAAGTACGCGTACCTATTTATTGATATTATGATATAATAATATAATATAATGATTGATAAATAATTCTATTTTATTAGAATAACCAACTGTTGCAAATGAAGAGCCAGTGTTAGTCCTCGATAATATGCCAGAAATGGAGTTTATTGGAGAAAATGTAAAGAAAGATACAGACTTTAAACCTATATCACTGGAAAAAAGGAAAAATTTACCAAACTTATAAAAGAGATTCGATAAAAAAATGCGAGCTAACCAACAATGCAGATAAAACGCAAAGTCCTTTGCCGGAACTAGTTATAGAACCTGTATTTCCTATTATTCATCAGAGTAATACTAGCAATATGGATACAGATGCAGTCATTAAGATTATTAATAGAATGCGAGAATTAAAACACGATTTCAATGTTGATTTATTATCAGTAAATGAGAGCAAGGAAAGAGATGTAAATAAAAATACACCAAAATCGGAGCGAACCCTATTTAACCTACTAACGACCAATGGAAAAAGTTGATATCACATCGAATAGTACAAGAAATTCAAAGTCGGTATTAGCTGCCACGAGTCCAACACATTCAATTAAGAAATGTGATATTATAAAAACATCTGAAATATATAGTACAAAATCAAGAAAAGGATATAAGAATAGAAGAGTAAATGAACATTTAGAAAAAAATAATAAGGTCAAAGAGACAGCTCTGCAGTTTAACCGCAGTGTATCCAACAGTATATAAGTTTACCGTGATTCAAATTCTTCATTTAATACATCTTACTAATATTAAAACAACTCCTAGAAATTTAGACATAGAAGGCTATGATGCTGCTGCAAAGCATTATTACAGAAAGGTAATGAATGACGCCAATAATAGGAGTGGAGAAATCTCTATACCTAACCTAGCAAATGATGTATCCAATGAGAAAAATTCAAAATCCGGGAGTACGTTAGCTGATAGCAGTTATAAAAGACAATCAGTGAAAGCAGACAACCGACAATATGGATCACTATAGAAATCTTTTGAGGTTAAAGCAATAACCGAAAATGCTTCTTCAAAGTCTCCAAAAGTTAAGTTACTTGGCACAATAAAAATGTATTTGGAAAGACAGAATCATCAACCTCAAGGGCTCAAGGCACAGAAACACATGTGACAGACATTCGTGATAGAACTGCTACACCTATATTAAAAACAGTTCCATCCACACTGAATAATACAGAGGAAGATAGTAGAATCGAAACTTTGAATAATGAAGGAGTTGAAAAGGTGCATCAATGTATATTAAGTACGTGTCTCTTCTGTGAATGGAAGAAGAAAAGCGAAGCCACGTCTAGTACAGGTTGTAAAGACAAAACAAATCGAAGAACTCAAAGATGCTTTTGAAGATGCCCTTGAACACGTCCGTGGATATTTAGACGTAACATTAACTGAACTGAGCGAGAAATCTAAAGAGAAGTACGCGTACCTATTTCTTGATATGAGACAGCCGGACACGATGGAAGATGAAAGAAAGGAACAAATTGCTGAATTGACAAAACGATGGGATATGAAATTCAATGCACTTAAAGAGTCGATAAAGCGATTTTCCTGCAATTTGACAAACGAAGATTTTAAGTCAAAACAAGCAATTGGTAAAATGCTCCGGGAAGACGTCACGGCGGTAAAGGACTGGATGAATAAAAAATAATATTTTGTGTTATTGTGTATCGTAATGTTATTGTTTAACTAGATAGCCACGCAGTTTAGCCGCGCGACAAACTGCAAGAAATAATACCCTCTTTCCCGGTTCCGACTGAACGCTTCGCACATGTCCACATGAACATAGTAGGACCATTACCTGTTTCATCTGATTACAGATACTGCCTTACAGTCATCGACTGGTTTACACGTTGGCCTGAAGCATACCCCTTATCAGATATACATGATAGATATACTCAGCTGGGACATGTGCCCGCAGCTTTATAGCAGGCTGCACTACAGACAGAGGCAAACAGTTTGAGAGTAGCCTCTGCCACTCCTTGGCTGCCATGCTCGGAAGTCAGCACCGTCCGACGACTGCATATTATTCCACTTTCAATGGTATAGTTGAACGCCTACACCGTCAGCTAAAAGCGGCTATCAGGTGCCATATCGACACCAACTGGAGGGAAGTTCTCCACTAGTACTCTTGGGCATACGCAGCGCTTAGAAGGAGGACATAAAGTTTTCGGCAGCAGAGCTTGTATATGGAGAACCGCTTCGTCTACCCGGTGAATTTTTCAACCCATCTGCCTGTCACTCAATTGATTACTCCAACTTCACCATACGCCTGTGGGGATATATGGCGAGACTGGCTCCCCCACCAACCAGTCGTCATGGGGAGAAAACATTTTATATTCCAAGCACCTTGGCTACATTCAATTTTGTATTCCTCCGCCATGACGATGTGAGACATCCACTCGATCCGCCATATACTGGGCCATATAATGTCTTGGAGCGCGGCAAGAAGATCTTTAAAATCCAGGTCAAATGCAAAGAGACCACAGTCTCCATTTACAGAGTGAAGCCAGCCTATATGACCAAGGATGACATCAGCACGCCGTCGAATGACACAGGATGCTGGCACAACCTTGCCTGATTCTTCGACGCAACCGGGCGTTGAAAAACGAACAAAATCTGGAAGAAGATTTAAATTTACAGATCAACATCGATCGACCTTAGCTTGCAGCATCAGTCTCAGGGGGGGAATAGTGTAGTGAATGCACTTACCACGTTTAGTCGTAGATAATTTTATATTATATTTGCAAAAAATGTACCACAATTCTGGTTACCACACGCTTGGATTTTCGACTCAATTATTTGCTTACATTTATAGTATTTCAATTTATTTCTATTAGAAGCTTTTGTAATTTATAAAGCTTGTATTTTTACCTAATTCTCTTTCGTAAACAAAAGCCTGTCAAGTTCAAAGTCAGTCTTTTGGCATTAGACTTTTGACGTTAGGCAAGTGCTATCTTATAAAAAACATAGCAACAAAATTCTTTTATTCTACGGTATGTTTACCATTCATGTTTAAATCATAATTTCTAATCATTTAAATTAAATTTTTAAAATAAAAAACGCTTCTAGTGGCATAACTATAACAGCCAGACATATGCTGTCGCGAGACTTTCTGTAATGATGTGTTCTGCAAAGTCTTAGTACATTATTTTAATAGAATAAAATTAAATTAATGGTTTTCGCAGCGCCCGGCATGTAAAAAATATTTTAGGTATTTTTTTACGCCTTGGGTTACATTATTGGAGTTTGAATAAGGATGCCTAGTTTTTTTGTAAATATAAAATAGCCTATATTACCCAAGGATAAGGTAGCTTGCCTACAGAGAAAGAATTTTTCAAATCGTTTCAGTTGTTTCGGAGCCTATTCAACGCAAACAAACAAGTGTTAAAATATTTAATAATTTGCCTGTAAATAAAAAGTGCTAATTTGAATTTATTTAGTCAGTCTTTACAAATGGTTATTGGATAGGTGTTTTTACTCGGTGCATGATTATTTTAAGCGGAACAAGACCTAGATGAGGCTGTATGACATTTATATGAATTTAATTATTTGACATTATTATCTTTTGACATCAATACTTTAATTTAATTCAATTTTAATTTCAATTTTCCGTGGTTAACGTAAATAATATTTTAATTTAACACGATGTAATATTTGTACACCCTATGGGTAATGACATGTGAACTCATATATGTAAAACTTAAGACCTGTATTTTTATGTACCATGTCCTATGCAAATAAATTTTATTTAATTTAATTTAATTTCATTTCAAACAATCAAATCTTTCCTCTTTATAATATTGGTATACCTATAGATAAACTGAGTTTATTGAAACTTTTTGTTCATTGTCGCATGTAAGTATACTGCAGGAATACATAGCAGCATAGCATACAACAGGGAGACAGTCCTTTGAGGACTGTCTCCCTGTTATGTCTCCTGACGACGAAAAGATTCTTCTCTTATTCCTTCTCTCTTCTCTTCTTCCTTTAGGAAGCCTTGAACACTCTTTTCGCCACTAAGCAATACCAACAGTACTGTTTATTGTACATCAACATTATAGCAGTAACGCCCTTTATGGTCTTAACTATAAGGTAGTACAACAGGCGGCCTTATTGTTTCAAGCAATCTCTTCCAGGCAATCTATGGACCGAGAAGATTTTATTTAAAAAAAATGCCTTTCAGTGTGCGGCAATATGCCGCGTGCGTAAATAGCGGCCCCCTGCTATGAAAGCATGGGAGTTGGTTCAGTATATAACGGTGTCTTCGAGCCTCATCTGGGGACGACGGGCAAAGGCCGCTTTTACCGTTCTCTCTCTCTCTCTCTCTATCTCTCGGCTGCGTCTTTTTGTGTTATTACGTATTCGCAAAAGGAGAAACCACATGCCTGTGAGAATCGCTGTGGATCATGGCCTCAAACAAGTTCCTCAACGAGTCCACCGACTCTACCTCAACCTGGAGAAGAAAGCTCTGGAGTCTCCAAGCGACGCACTTCTTGAGAGTATGGAACGCTGAGGTGAGGGGTGGACCGCCTTCCTAGCATAACGGGGTGGCGTACTGCCCCTCAATAGGATGCAGAAGCACCCATGCCCGGCAAGTATCTGTGTCATCCTAGTATGTTAGGGTCCGTGTTTTCGCGAGAGCCATCCATATTGGTGTGGGTGGCTTCCGTCGTCCCCACTCCAGATTCTGGAGACTCCAAGCCAAAGGCTGGTAACGCATTGTTTTCGTCCTTTGTATTGCAAGCGATAGTAACCATTTTCTATTAGAAAGACCGTGTGCTGGTTTGCCAGATTTGCCATAAAAAATAATTAGTGCCTAATTCTCACTTAGTTTTACTAATTACCCGTTTAACGTAAACATATACCTATGTGTAAATTTATTTCTACAGTTCATAGGTCAATGTTATCGCAGTCAATACAAAACTAATGCATAAATACTCGTACATCTAAAACTCTTTTGCATAAAACTGCACACTCTTATTTAAACTATAACCGGTTCTTATGTAGTGGTGTTAAGGTTGATTTTTGTAAATTCAACTGTTGTTTCGTGCTGTGGTAATGCTGTTAAGAACAGACAGACGGGCGCGGAATGAAATTGTGAATATTTCAAAGGCAATCTTGGGTTGCCCACTAAAGTCACTATTGTTCTCTACAGTGATGCCTGGGTGGGAATGATGCTCTACTTATGATAAATGTTTAATCATCAATCAATAGGTATCGTACTTTGGGTAATAAATACTACTACTATTTTAAAAGATAAAAACTAATTAGTCAATAAAATAATCTGTTGACATTTTACTTTTTAAAAAGATATTGATACTATATGAATGATTCTATTTATAACAATGGCAACCAATGATCTTCTATACATAGGGAATACAACATTGTTGGATGTTTTAATTATTATTAGTTTGTTAAAACATATAGTTGAGATTTTTATACAAAATTAATAATCTACGATGATAGTTAGGTGGATTGTGTGAAGGATGATATGTGATGTGACAGAAGATATCCGAGTAGAGGAGTGTGGAAGGAAAAGACATATTGTGCCGACCTCAAATAATTGGGATATGAAAGAAAAGAGAGAAAAAATTATTAAAAAATTTATGTTTCTTGATAACAGCATAAAATCATATTTGAAACCTCAGCATAAAATTCACGTTTTTGAATATATTTCTTATACCCGCGACAGGACTTGGATGCTTGTAGCATTGCTTGTTTGTATTTTGCATCCAAGTTTTTCAAACGCATCGATACTTTTTTAATGAAACGGCCAGTATGTCCAAAAAGGTTTCAAATATCTACAACATAATAACAAAAATGTACATTTACTTCAATGAAATAAGTACTATTTGTTCAAGAAAGGTACATATAACAGAAACTTCAGATTAATCAAAAATACATGAATCTAAAATCGGTACGCACCAAAACCGATTTATTACCGTAGATAATGCAACATCCACCTTAAATTTATTCGCTTTACTGATCTATGTACCGTGTAATGGCTGTGAACAGGCTCGTTTGGTGCCGCACTGTTTATAAGGCTGCCGGGTTGGGTGTGTTTATTTTAACATGATTTGCTTGATAGAGGAATCGATTTAAATTTAATGCAGAGTTTAAGGTGATTGGTAAGTGTTAAAATTAATTTATCTTCTTTATCACTCGACTGTAAAGACTCTCCAAATGAAGTCATCGTCTGATTTTGGTATATCATGGAATAACATAAAAAATAAGTTAAAATTTCAAACTTGGGCTTTTTTCAGTAATTAAATTGTTTTCATGTTTCGTTTACAGGTATGTTGTCAGTTTATAGTATTGTTTATTGTGCTTATTAAAGCAATGTTATATTGTACTATGTAGTATTATAAATAGCTCATAACTAAACAATATTATAAAGTGAACAGTACATTAAATAGTGAAAAGATATCTCTTTTATTTTCTATGGAACCCTAAATATATAAAAATTAAAAAGTTTAAGATTACATTTTATTTGTAATTATATAGAAATTCCTTACAAATTTTATTGCAAGTAGAGCAATATATAAATCGGTCCATCCACCCAAGTCAACAACTTGTCACTGAGTTGCGTTGCGGTTTGCGAAAACAAACAACAATAGGGGGCCCTCTCTCCAAACAATATCCTTTGTCAACCTTTTTATCTGGTCGATGGAACAATAAAAACATATGAGTAGGCATCTTACTACATTTTTTTAATACATACGATGGATTTCCACTTGCGATGACCCTGACAAACAACTTTCCCCTTCATCTACTCCCATCAATTTCTTCATACATACACTTTTAGTCATGGTGTGTACGTTGCGGTCTACCGACACCAGTCCTATCATTCACAATATTGTCATACGCTTTCTTTGTGATTTTTCTTACATCTTCTCTCTAAATACCCAAACCACCTTAACATTCTTTTTTGTACTCTTGTTAGTTGTTGTTTTGAATAGATAACACTAATTAATAATATAGAATCATTGAGGTCAAGAAACGGTCAATGACAGACGTAAATAAGATTTCTATAAGAAAAATAAGTCTAAGTTAGTGGTTTCTATTTTAGACCAGAAAGAAATACTAAACATTATTATAAAATTTGCGTAGTCAAATATTTTTTAAGTGAGAAATAAAAAACAAGCTTGTAGATTTATTATACCTATAAAAAATTGGATTCTTATTTAAAGGTAGTTGTAACTGCCACTTCTTTAGCGTGATACTTAAAATTTACATTCTTCTGAACCTTGCAAGATATCCAAGCAGATTATGGACAAACTTTTTTATCCTTATAAATTTCACTGAAATTCATTGAGTTTTTTTAAAAATAATGTATGCGAAAAATAATTAAATGATAAAATGTGAATATAAATATGAGTTTTCAATGAAATTTCGCCCCTTTTTTAGTAATATTTTGTATTGATATATCATGATAATGATATTTATAGATGTTTTTTAAATTAATGTTGTAATCATTATGTAAATCGTATTTTTCTTCTTTCTCACTCTAGCAGTAAGTAACTATTCTAGACGCTTTACTCTATTATAATAACCTAGTAATATTTATACTCTAAAACTAAACTATAATAAGTTTCACAAATACATACGTATAATACCTGCATACTAAAAAAAAAGATAACTTATAAAGTTATACACTTCAAGCTTTTGTTTTTTACGAAAACATATAATAAAACATTATGTTCAAAGGTATTTAAATATATCCATAAAATGTTCATAAACAAAGGTCTGCGCTCTTAAATGTGTTCATAGCTTAAGTATACTGACAAATGAACTAATCATAATAAGTGATTTTATACCAAGGCCACGTCTATATATGGCACGGACAAGCATTTGACAGCACAACAGAAATAGTAAGATGATTTGCATAATCTTTATTTAATTGTTTTGAATTATGTGGCAATTGAGGTTGTTACTTAGATAAATATCTGTTTTATTGTATTTATACATTTAGTTTAATATCCTTGTAACTAGAGAAAACGGTAATGTAAGTAATGATAATAATTTTACAAGCGCATTTGTGATTTTTGGCGTTCAAATTTTGGAGTCATGGGACGCCGAAACTCAATGGCCATGAGTAAATCGGAATCTACCTTATATTTAAGGAGATACAATAAGTTTTGCTATCGTCCAAATTATCGTTTCAGGAGCGTTCCCAAAGAATGTTTACTTATGAGATTATTTAAAATTTATTTCAAATATATTTACAGAAGCTTTTTTTACAAATGCGTTATTAGTTAAATGCAGATTAGTTAAACATAGAATGGGAAATCCATATCTAAGCTCACTGGGGAAGTTTAAGTACCCACGTTATATAAATTTAAATGCAAACTAATAAAGCCTTTCTTGCTTTTTTACATTTATAAAACAGAATAACTTCTTGTTTTCTCAGAGTTACTGTGCAACAAATATAATTTAAAAAACGAAACAGTTGCTTTACTGTTGTTAATATTGTAGGTGATGATAATTACTGAATATCACATCACTGTCTATCTTTAACAAACAAATATAAAAGTCCCAAAAACTAATAAAATGGAATTTATATTTATTAACAGACTGAATTTGGTTACATTTCATGGATCATCATTCTAGCATAAAATTCTATCCCGGTCATGTACGAAACATTGGAAACCAAAGTCTGCAATGGTACAATTTAATTAGTATCATTAAATAGTATAACAATAAATTATAAATTAACACAATGAAGGAAACTTAAGTAATATTATATTCTATCTATAATCCCTTAACCTTATAAGTAGCATATTGACCCTAGGTCATCGAAGTCAGTGGGTAAGATTCCCAGATGGCTAACTACGTGACCTCGCTGGAGCACCATAATGATAATATTTGTATTTTTGTTAACTGGAAATTGACCAAGACACGTTAACCAAAAAATAAAAATTTGGTAAAAGTAATAATTTAAAAATAAAATGAGTTGCCTTGTACAGCGAGCATAAAATAACTATGACAAAGAAAATATCACTTGATGACTTAAAGTTGGTTTGACAACAAGAGGTAAGCTTGGCGAAATGTTATTCTAACACAAATCTCTTAACAAACCCGTCATACAAATTGTACATCTTACCCATTAACGAATTCACTTGAAACTAATTACTTATTTATTTAACCTAGAAATTGCAGGCACAATGGCGCATCATTACCATTTTTATTCTAGTACTTTAGTTTAGATCTGGCGCAAGCATTCAGGCTTCACCAATGGACGCAAGTGCACATTGTTACCATTCTACACATTCGTAACATCTTATCTATAAGTGTTTATCATTCCGAATTTCAACCTTAAGTTCTTTTAAACAGAGTTTGTTTATGATTAACTTTATTAAGTGTTTTGATTCCATTAGGTTCGGTGTTCAAGGTACTATTGCGAAAAATTGATTTACGTACAACATGCGTTAGAACGCAGCAATAAGATTTAATGTTGTATTATATTGTTAAGTTATGCTTTTATGACCAGTATTTAGGTTGAGTGAAACAAATGTTTGAAAAGTAAATGTTATTAAAATAAACAACTTATAGGTAGCACTTCAAGTCGGTACTTGACAAATTTTACAATAGTATTTCTAAAATAATATTCACCAAAGAGCGGTGATTAAAATATTATCATTAAAATTTATACGTTTTTTTACAATAGTCAGACTAAGTACATAATATCCCCAAGCTGAGTAAAATTCGCTTATGTTATAGGTAATAATATACAATGGACCACTCTGGGGTCCCAGACACCTAGAATAGAATATAGAAAAAAAATTCGATTACGAAATTTAGCGTGTCAAGAATTGAACCCGGAGCCTCTGTGTTCCAGTGAGCACTGCCGGCAAAGGCTTAGCCCGCTGAGCTACTGGTCTGTACTTACAAAATAACAAGGAATCCACCTAACTAAATGATAATTCTTTTACGGTGCAGGCTGTCAAAGTTTGGATTATGCTGCCTCTTACTATCAGGCTAAATCCTTTCCAATATTTAAAAACTTGCTCAGAAAACAATATTTGCCCACAAATAGTTTTTTCAAATTATTTTGAGTATTTATTTATTGCCTTTTCCTGCACCACCTATTTCGCCTGATTCAAATTTCTCACAGTTAAGTTGCCTGGAAGAGATCGCTTTGAGCGATAAGGCCGTCTATTGTATTGCCTATAAAATATTGTAAATATGGTCTGTTTCTGTAATTGTGTATTTTGGTGTGCAATAAAGTGTTATCTATCTATCTATGTAAATTTTAATTCCGTATAAATTCTTCTGAAACTTTTTATATATTGGTACCACTCGTGTATCTAGGTAGTATTCATAAAAGTTTTATAATCTTCAAGCAAAAGAAGCCGGACCAACACTACCAAAGCAGAACTGTATAACAAAATATAACTTTTTAAGTACCTAGTAATAACTCCAATAAAATAGTGTAAAGAAAGTTATGCTATGAAAACTTGAATGATATTTGACACATAGATTGATGACATCAATCGATCATATCGATTATAATACGAACTTAATGAAATATTTCGATGTCATTTACTTGAAGCACAAGCGCATGTAAATAAATACTTTTCTTTGTAATAGAAATGGTTAGTTATAGTTTGTCGTAACGTGAAGAATGGAACCTTCTTTTTAAGTGATAACTTCTTATGTGAGGGTAAACCGCTTCGTTACGTAACGCGTTACGGTGCCAGTCTGTATGGCTTCCCTTTCTTTCACGCATACGTCAGCGGCCGGTAAGCTCCTCCTTTCTCACTCTAACGCACAGAGCTAGGCATATTTCGGTAATTAGATTAAATAATGATGGTAATAATGTACATACACAAAATTATAATGTACATATTCAAGAATTGTAACTGAGAATAATAGTACATTATGGTACTAGTGTGTAATATTGGTGATTACCGCCGAGGCGCCATTGAGACTCGAGCCGTAGGCGAGGGTCTTAAGAGAGCCGAGGACGGTAATCATCAATACACACGTGTATCATACGACGTTATTCAACACACTTGTGAATAAAATAACAACAAAATAGATATTTTTCCTTGGAGTTTTCAGGTAGTAAACTTTCCATAACGTTAAGGGCTTCACATCTTATATCGGGCGGTGTACAACATAAATCATTTTCTTCGTAACTAGTACTTGTAGACATTTTAATTAATAAATAACTATAATTTCAACAGTGAAAACGAGTTGTGAAAAATGTTTCGCTATGGCGGGAAAAATAATCAGTTTTCCTATGCGCGGGCATTGCGATCGGCCACAGACTAAAGGGATGAGGTTTTTATTTTATTTCCGCGCATAGGGTTTGCGCCTATTCTGCACGTACAAAATGGGGAATTTAAAGTTCTCATTTATTACAGAGAAAAAAAGTTATATATGAGTGAAAGTTTTATTTATTAAACACGTACGAGTTAAAATTATCTATTTAAATAAGAAGTTGCATGAAATGAGCAAGCAATAGGAACATTAATTTATTTGTTCTATAGAACACAATTTTTTTTGAATAAAAACTTTTTTAAGAACAAAGCAAAACTCAACCAATAAAATTTAAAAAAAAAATCTATAACTCACTAGTGAGTTATTTTTTTACTCACAGTTTGATTATGGGTGTCATTCTGTGCCTAATTGCGGTGACCATAGAGCCACTTTATGAGCAAGTGTGTTGAAAAATATATTTTATAATCAATAAATGATTTTAGTAACAAATAACCTTTCCTTATATTAGCATATCAATATACATAAAATTTAAGTGATAACTTAAGCTTTTCTCAAGTTAAACAATGTCAATATTAAATAATACTCGTAGTTCAACTTAGATAAGTTTAAGTCATCAATTCTGTCGGGCGTTCCGAGACGCACACTTTTTATTTATTTATGTTTGCCTACAAGCAAACTGGCAAACGGGTCCACTTGGTAGCAAGTGGCTACCGGGCCATGAAGATCTGCAACGCTAAGGGAGCCGATGCGTTGCCTACCTCGTTGAGAGTTTAGATCTCTATTTACGCCCTATTTGAAGAGCCCCCCATATTGTAGCGCTCTCGGGAAACCGCGGGAGGGAGCTCATTCTATAGCTTGCTCACGTATGATATAAAGGGGAGATCGCCACGTTCAGGGGATAACTTCCAGGTGTCAACCTTCTCAACCTTTCAGATACAAGTATTTCATACGTAGAACAAGGTTCCTACCACCATGTATTTTAAAGTTAAGGCAGAAAACTTCAATAAAGAATTATTATAATTATTAAAGGCTTTAAAATAATTAAATTAAACTGTTTTCTGAGAATAGCTTTTAAATTTGTAATTAACAATAAAAATAACTAAATAAATATATCGAAACTGTCACAGAAACATCGATAACGACACACTCGAAAAGGCCAACAGACCAGTTACATTCAACATTATTTGTATCCTTCAGATAATATGTATCGATAAAAAGATGACCAAAGCTAGACAAATGAGCGCTAGCAATTACAACACTAGCGTCGTACACCGCCGTGTATCGATTAATTATCGATACCCGTCAAATCGAGTGCAAGGCGACACGCAATCGATCATGGTACGAGTGGATTCAGGCGCCTCACTGATGGATGGTTATGCATCGTGAATAAATTAAAAATTCGATTGTTATCTTAGGGTTAATAAGATGTATGTATTGTTTTTTCTATTAGTTAAGCGTGTTGTTTGATATGTGAAAGTGATTTAATTTCTATTTCTATGTTCTTGGTTCTTTTGTGACCGGTCACATACTGCGAATACTCGCTGCGGATGTATTCGCTTCGAATAATACTGCTGCTTGCCTATCACACACAGCGAGTTCACTACACGTACACGTTTAAAACAGTGAATTCGGTTGGAATTTCCAGCGTTAGCAAACCAAATGCCCATTTAGCTCACAACTCAATTGGTTTAATAATTTTATGAAGGCGTCTTCTTTGGGAATTGTTTAATTACTGTTATTCGTGTTCCACAGCTCATCTTTTCTAAACACACTCAAAAACGAATTATATCGTAATTTCCTTATTTAGAGGATTTTTTTTATTGACTCATCGTATTTATACACACGTATCTATACAGCGACGAAACAACCTGTGCCACGGGTGTGTAGCTTGAAGCGGTGCGCTCGGCGGAGTGGGTATTTGCAGCGAGTACCCCCCTATCACATGCAGCGAATCGTAACAGCGAATGCGCATTCGCAGGGAGTAAATTGAACGTGCTCAATCCAAATTGCGGCGAATGAATCAATTCGCAGCGAATAACCTTATTACACACTGCTATTGCTCGCTGCAAGTGTCTGTCTAATCGCAGCAAATATTCGCTCTGTGTAACCGAGGCTTTACAAATGCCATCAATTAGACAAAACAGATTACACATACATAATTGCCTCTTTAAAACACGTATGTCAGGTGATAGGACATTTTGGCGTCTACATGAGTACCATCCTTGCTCTAGAGGAATACGTTTTTCCCAAACAAGTATACTTAACAATTACGATAAACATGAGAATGAAATCGTTATAGACAACTAAAAAAAAATCTAATTTCTTCCTTGTTTAGGGTTCCGTACATATGGACGTCCGTATGTCAGAATTTACAAATAAATAAACTTTTTTGAGCAAGATAAAAGTTTTTTTTTAAACTTCAGTGAAATGTGATTTTAATATCAGGTAATAACTTATAATTAGTCTGAATCTGGATTTTAATGGTCTTACAAGTGAATTGATAAATGCCAAATAATACTTAAAAGACTTTGTTACCAGGCCACAAAATTTAAAAAAAATATAAAAAAATAGTACGCTTTCGAATAAAGCTATTAGAGGTCTTACGTAAACAACACGTAATGGTCCTAGATATTTAAATTATAATACACGATGCTACATTACATGCAATCTGCGTGCAATAAACATCTATTACATGTAAGTATATAATCTTCAATAACCAGTTTACAAAGATGAGCTATAAAATATATTTGGTAATTTTCACTATGCCAACACCGTTCCGATTCCCACAGTTGTTTCATCGATATTCGGCAATAGTGCTAATTAAAATCGATAACAGAGTCGTGCTAAAATTACTTTTTTTATTGTACCTTAACCGACAATGACAATAGTGAAACGTCGGACAAAGGTTTGAATGAAGGAATTCATATATTTTATTACTCAATATAAAGAATAGTAAACAGATATTTCGAGTGACTGTATAAATTTCATTTTCAATTTGAGATGTCAATTGCTATATAAATGGAAGTCTTTTTACAAGCTTTTATTGGACTTGCAATGGATGTATGTATGTGAGTTCGGGTGGAATCTTGCAAGTTAATTTTAACCAACTTCCAGATTTCCGATTAAGCTGAAATTTTGCAAGCATGTGTATATCGCGTGACAATGCAATAATATGGTACCATGGAGCTGAACTGATGATGGAGTAGGAAGGTGGCCATAGGAACTTCTGTACTCAAAAAGATGGAACTATCATGTTTGGGCTCATTTTACTTGTCTTGGCTAGCACTCTGCTGCTACACGATATCCAGGATCTCAAAAGGTTAATTTTTATAATAATACAATTATAACATTACATATAATCGAATACAATGCAAGAAAATTTAACTTGTTTGTATTGAGTTGCACCCAAAGTTGCTCAAGACTGAGTTGAATACTGATCCTAGATTGCCGTCTTCTATGGGTAAGGTGCCCAGAAGGCTGGCTACGCTTCCTCGCTGGATCGCCATCATCTGATCCATTGCCCGAGGTAAGCACTAGGCTTCTGATCATTTGAAGAGTCAATGCTTACTTTACTATACAATACTAATTACATATTATTACTAATACTAACTAGATAATAAAAAAACACTTATTTTTAGGTTTATAGCTTGGCAGCCTACGCCTTTAAGCCAGATCTTAGTTTACAATAGTTTCATTTTCTTAAGCCTATGTGTAGCACAGCTGAACTGTAAGTAATCATCTAGTGCCATTCAACGGAGTTCTTGCGACAACTCAGAAGGCCACATTTGACTATTCAGTTCACATTTCTCATAAAACACATATCCACTACTCAAAAGCTATCAATATCCTATAACTGTTGTTCATTTTAGAGAAATTTTACACATTTTTAGAAAATAACAGCACAACATCTCCCTTCAGTTCCCACCAAAAACTCAATAAAAGCACTAAATTCTCGTAACGCACTACAGCGCGATCGGCGTCCTTTAGCTCTATCTTCAGTCTGAGAGCTCCGTCTACCTTTTTTGTTCGTCTGAGATAGTTATCTTTAATCTATAACGTATTCTGTTATTACTTCAAGTTTTATTATAAATTAAAATAATCAATCAACTCTTATAATGTTTTTATTTCAATTTAATGTGTTCAAGTGACTTGTTTAACAAACTCATTATAACAAACAAGAATGTTGTAATTATTGATGAATAAAACGCTTTTTCCAAGGAGATCGGATGTACAGAAGGTTAAATACTTATAGATCGCCTAATAAAACAGTAATATCAATGCTAAAGGGGTTATTACAATATCTGTAACAAGGTTAAAATTTTGACATTTCGTTTGTTTACAGTTCTACATATCAGACGTAAATATAAACGTAATTCGACATCTTAGGTTAATAAAATTTAAATATTACATATATAACACATATTAGTTACACCTGTTTCACATAGAGGCAGGCAGGGATATCGCAGGGGTCCACACGCATTCAGGAATGATCTAAGCCTCTGCTGGTGAAGTGGGTCAATCTACTTCCCGGGGTGATTCATGTTAATATTCTTTCGGTAATAAATAAACAAAATATCTGTTTAAAATTATTACTTAAAAACTGGTATCCCTTAAATCTTTATACTGGCAACATTTTTTTTCTATCACTCATTCCGTGCTCTCTGTATATAGAATGGTGTTCATGCATTCATCTCTTGTGTGAATTTGTCTTTTTCGGCGTCTAAATCGTAACAGTTTTATAGACAGCTATACGCACTGCTTGTGGCACCGATATAAGGTGGATATTCCACCTGTAAGAACGAAGCGCTTTGCGTGTACCTATATCATGCGCTTCACAAAGGAGTGGAACTTATTGCTGGGGTCTGTATTTCTTGATACTTTCAAACTGAGTGTATATAGGTAAGCGTGCTCCAACTTAGATCATGTCTTTGTTCCACTTCAAGCGAGACAATGGTCAAACGCCAACCTATACCACTATATAAAAAAAACATTTAATTGAAAATATCATTTATTTTCAAAAACTACTTAATCATACTTGATCATTTTGATAATGGTTCCGTTTTTGCCAAAATACTAACAATAAGTCATATCGCCATCATCTGTCACTTTTGTAGCAATCACGTCACCACAATGATCTCATCGATGACTAAACAAAAATAACTTATCAATAACCTTAATATTGTCATAAGGCTAAGATTGTTAATAAAAACTCAATTGTTCACCTGTTACTAAAAACATCACAAGTACAGGCTGGCCAAATAGAGTAGAAAATAATAGGGGCGCTGCTTTCGCAAATTTGTCTAAGCTTTAGCAACTCCAATATTATGTCAAGACTAATTTTGACACTTACTAGATACTTTTAGTATTACGTAAAACATCGTGTAAGTATCTAGTTGATTTATTTGCGACAAACATAACCTTCACTTCACTTTTCACTTCATTTATTCACTTTAATAATAATCAGTATAATTTCGTAAGTAAACGCTTTAACACCTTGTTATAATTAACAGAACAATTACTTAATTGAAAGAAGTGAAACGAACCGTTACAAATTTGTCATGCCTTGCGGTTTTTCAGAAAATGTCGTCAAATTATGATGAAAATTAAATTAAATTCCGTTAGACATCCTTGGTAAACTTCAAAAATCACAACTCGTTTGAACTTTAGTATTTTTATATGGTTATTTAGTTGTTTTAATAGATTTTAGACTTGGATTAATGTAAAACCAAAATAACATAGATAAATTCCCTCCTTTTTTACATAGTACAAAACCAAGTCACTATCCGCGTCTGTCTGTCTGCATATCCGCTAGTTCCTGAACTACGCAACTTAGATTTTTTAGCAATTTTTACTACCACTAGTTACATAATTTTTCAAGGAAGATTTGTATATATAGTAGCCCGCGACTTCGTTCGCGAATAGAATGCGAATAGAGCTACTTACTGGGGTTTGAAAATTCCAGTTATTTACTATTCACTAACATTGACCGCAGAGTTAAATAGAAAATTGCTAGACGGAAAAAAAATATGTTCTAGACATTATGGCCAGGCTTTACAAGGCGTGCGTTCATACATACACCCACACAAACAAGCCATATGAAAGTGGACGATCCGCTTGCGCAAACGCAATCGAGAGTTGCGAACTCATTAGATAACTAGTTTTTTTTATTTGTTCCCCGGTATAGTGATGTGCACAATAGAACTTACGTGAAGATGATCGATGCCTGATTGCTAATGTTGGATTAATGATAGATTACCTGCAACAAAATATTTGATAAGAATATCAGATTATGTCTTGTGGTAGTCAAAATAAATGATTAGTTGTGATTAGTAACTGATATATTAGTTTGATTTGGAGATAAGTTTTCTGCACATATCTTAAAGGGCTACCTACCAACTTTTTTTTTATTCACTCAAAAATCATTATGTTAGTCTTACACAATAATGTATGTGCTAGTTTATTATACTTTTGACTGTAATCTGCTGGCGATGTATGTCATTTTTTTCCTTTATTGCGCCCTTCAACATGGGTTACGGTTCACCTACAATACACTCATCAGATCCTAATTGTAGCACCACCTCAAGAGTATACATTTTTTAGTAAAGAAAAAAATAAATCCACAATTGACATAGTACTTGCGTATTGTATACATATAATCAAACTGTAGAGGTCGAATTTCTGTACAATGAAAAAAAAATGCTAAAAACTGAGTCAGGGGGAGGTAAGAAGTAAAATAGATTTAGGATTTTTTCAAATTTTTGTTTCTCTGTTTGTCTGTTTGTACGGGCTAATCTCCGAAACGACTGAACCGATTTAAATGGAATATTGTATGGTGGTAGCTTATATCTCTAGTCAACATTAAGGATACTTTTGATCCCGAAAAAATAAATAGTTCCCGTGGGATAGTTCCAAAAATTTCCACGCGGATTTTCGATCAGAAGCTAGTAAACATATAAAAAATACATATAGTTGAAAACCACACATTACAATTGAACTTCGACATTAATTGTTAGCCGATTGTAAGAAAATTAAACGGTAGTTAAGATATGGGAACGAGCCATAATTTCAAGCACTGGTCGGTCCTAAATATGTATATTCATTCACTCAGATATTCATTTATTCATCCGGTGTTCAGGCTTTCCAAGTATGGAACATGGTTCCACTAAAAGTGGAGCAAGCCCAATTTAAGGACCTTTTAATAAACTTGTTAAGAATAACTACAATAAAATATATTGTTTGTATGTATAATTATGATGTTTTGTACATTATTACATAATAATGTTATGAATTATTTAGACCTGTATATATTATTATGTATGTGTATGAAGTTAGTATGATATAAGTATTTAAGTAAGTATGTAAATAATTATGTGTCTTACATACACATACACACATAATTATTTATAATAATGTTAATAATGCTACATGTAAATGTTTTAGAATATTGTGTTACAAAAACCCCGCCTTAGCGTTGGTTTAACGTTGTGTCATATTTCTGTATATCCCAACCGTATCTGGAAATCGCTATCAGCGACAATACTAGCTTTGAAAATGAACTTTTCCAGGTGGTAGGGCATCTGCCCGACTGAATGGCTACCACCCCTGGTCTAAAGTATGTCGCGATAACAACCTTGAGTTGTGTACCGGCATTAGTGACCAGGTTCCAGTCTCCCTTAAGAGAGCAGCAGCGCATTTGTAGTGTTGCAAATGTGCATAGGCGATGGTAACCGCTTACCATCAAGTGGGCCATATGCCTGTCTGCTGAACTCCTGCCATAAAAAAACCCCACCATTTGTACTTATTTATAATCTGCTGTTGTGAATTGTTGCATTAATTTGATTAGAAAATAATGTATATTCTAGTCTATTATATATTATTGCATGACTATCTTCTTCACTTGACCGCTATCTTACGGGATAGTGAACAACGGTGTAAGATTCCTTTATAAAAACCGTTAGCTTTGAAAATAACCACAATTATAAAGATTATTAGTATTTATTAGTTTTTTATCATTATAGCGACATGACAGGTCAAGCGGGAGCTTTTGATCTGCCCTGTGATGGCGTGTTAAACCATAATTGTAAGATTCGCAACCATTATTAAGCTGAAATATTTCATTATTTAAAGTCATGCAAAATATTGTATTTTTAGTTTTGCCGCTATATGTTATCTTTATTAACATGAATAATATTTAATCTAGCGGCACTGACCTCTATTACGCACTGAACTGGCTGCGGCAAATAAATTTTTATGAATTTTTATGTCATTTTTAAATTGCTGTTTGTGACAAATTTTGGAATTAATATTAGTTAGTTTTAGTTCATTGAAACTGTCATCTTTAGCGCCTTCACTATCAGCACCAGAATCGCACCACACAAATAGGTGAAAAAATAGAATGACATTATTCTGTTCAGTGGTAACAATACAACAACGATGCAGTGCTCTAATTCTGTTATTACATTATCATCTGAATTCTTGACTACTGGCGTCATAATAGTTGTTTATTTATGAAAGAAACAGGCATTATGATGCCAATGATTGACCACTGGTCAGCTTCGAAGGCCTTTGTGGTTGAGCGGCTAAACTTTTGCCAGCCAACCTCACTGGAAGGCAGAGGTTGCTTGTTCGATTGTTAGCATGGTAAATTTCGTAAACGGCCGGTCGGCTCCAGATTGTTCCTTTGTATATTACCCATAACACAAGCGTAACTTATTTTATTTAATTTTGATCTTAGTTAACTTGGAGATATACAAAGTATCTGTTTGAATGCCGATATTGATTGTATCTATCATTTGTTTTGACGATATTGTAGTAGCAGAATTCGGTTCCTAGTAAATTTTATATTTTAACTAGCTGTCCCGGCAGACGTCGTCCAGCCCGGAAAAGCTTTAATCGATATGCCGACAGCATCAAATTAACAAATAATAATAAGGGTAAATATAACAAAATAAGGGTTGATCGTAGAGGGTTGAAAATTTAGGGTTGTATGTATTTTTTAATGTTGTATTATAAAAAGTAACTGAAAGTTTAAAAAAAATAGCGGTGGACTACCCTTAACATTTAGGGGGATGAAAAATATATGTTGTCCAATTCTCAGACCTACCAGATATGCACACAAAATTTCATGAGAATCGGACAAGCCGTTTCGGAGGAGTTTAACTACAAACACCGCGACACGAGAATTTTATATATTAGAAATTAAAATCCAAGTATAGAATCAGTAGTATAATAGGGTAGCGGATTGTCAAATCAAGTGAAATTTTTATCAACTTACAAAACGTCGTAGCCTTCTAGATTTTATACAAGTGGAGCTAGTTGTCATGTCATAGCTACATCAAGTAAAAACGTAGGTACTAAATTATTGTTAAAGCAGCAAATAAGCTTATTTGTATCGTATTATTATAAAAGTAAGACGATAGTATAATGTTTAGCAGCCATTTTTTTATATGTAAACTAGCTTCTGCTGTAAAAACACCCCCTGGTTTTGAACCATTCTTCATTGGTGCTCCGCTCCCATTGATCTTAGCGTGATAATATATAGCTTATAGCCTTCCTTGATAAATGGACTATCTAAGACTGAAATAATTTTCGAATCAGACCTGTAGTTCCTGAGATTAACGCGTTCAATCAAACAAACTCTTACTACTACATATATTTCGTAACGAATAAACAAAAACGTCATTCTCTTGTCTATCAGGATAAATTAAAAAAAAATATACGAAAGAGGCCGTAACAATCAGTGTAAATTCCGACAAGATTCCTGGGACGTAAGTACCGCAGATTTTAAGTACGAGAATATTCTATCGATCAGCAAAAACCGCATCGTAATTGGCTCAGTAGTTTTGCGTAAATCCCAAAAAAACATACAAACAAACAGAAAAATCTAAAAAACTACACTTCTATAATTTTATATTATATAGATTACAGATATTAGATTTTTTTATTGCAGAAGTTCAGCAGACAGGCTGACGGCCCACTTGATGGAAAGCGGTTACCATCGCCTATGGACTTATGCAACACCGAAGGTGCTACAAATGCGTTGCTGCTCTCTTAAGGGAGACTGGAACCTGGTCACTAATGCCGGAACACAAATCAAGGTTGTTATGGCGATATACTTTAGACCAGGGGTAGTAGCCATCCAGTCGGGCGAATGCCCTACCACCTGGCTGTAGGTTGTTTTGTCGCCTCTTACGACAGGCCGCCCGGCCGCAGGAAATTGTGTTCTTTCTCCGTTCCTACATACATACATACATACATAACTTCACGCCAGGTCCCTTGCGGGGTAGGCACGAACAACAGAGCGCCATTTAGGCTTATTCTTACACACCTCACTTGCTTCTTTGACATTCATAGTTCTTGTCATGCACGCTCGTCTGTTCTTAAGGCTCCTGACATCACCTTCTGCTAGTACACGATCAATTTGATCATGGAAGATGTGTCGTGGCCTTCCGCGACTTCTGCATCCATCCACTTTTGCACTGTATATCTGTTTAGTCATTCTGTCATCATACATTCGTTCCACATGCCCGAACCACCGGAGCATTCCTTTCCTTACCTTCACCCCGACACTCTCTTTCAGACCAACTCTCTTTCTTACTTCGGTATTACGAACGCGGTCCGCGAGCGTGACTCCGCAGATTTTGCGCAAAGCTCGCATCTCGACCGCGTTTACTCTACTTTCATGCTCTTTATTCCATACCCAACTCTCGCTTCCATACGTGAGCGTAGGTACCAGCACCGTTCCTGCACTGATAAATAGGTATAAATTTAGGTATTCATAGTTAATATTGCATGATCGTTGCATTCAATACAAGTTTCTGTAATTGCCTTCTTAACCCTATAAATCCTTTATCGTGACTTATTAAATGATTATTGTTATACAATGAATAACATCATTATAAAGCATTACGCATATATAAGCAACATTTACCTGTTTATCATCTAAACAATGCGTTTTGTATGAACGGTCAATGTCAGATGGACAATGGACGAACGTCCTATCCGGGATGGGAGATTATATTTAAGTTTATTGTTATTATCGTGATTAATTAACTTCTTGATTATGAAGCCTTGAGGTGTTGTTAAAGGCTAATCCTAACTCATATTACAAATGCGAATATGACTTTATTTATTTCACACAGCAGGCATATAACCATAAAAACATTTGAATATTTGTAACATAATTTTAGAATTTAAATCGTATTCCTTCTAAGCACGTGAATATTATCCCCGCTAATTACTATTGCGCCTGGCTGCCATTTTGGTGACGTCACGTGAATGTTAATTTGACAAGGTTCCAGCGCATTACTAATTTGCGGGGATAGTACAAGAAATTTAAAATAGATATAGCGTTATGTAAATAATATACGAACCGTAACGAAGCGGTTTAACCTCCCATAAGAAGGTATCACTTCAATGAAACAATAATACTGTTACCTGCCGACAAAAGTGTACGCACATCTGCCTGTTACTTTGTGTTTAAAATTTGTAATTAAGAAAAACATTCTATTGTACTGTACTTGTTGTATGGCCGTATTATGCAGGTGTGTCGAAGTAAGTCTTGTTGTTATTGTTTTGCGTCGAGGCATATTGTATTTGTACAAAATAAAAGGAATGCCCAAAGGGAGGGGTGAGGCAGTCTAGCGAGAACCACGATCAAAGCCAGACGTGTACATTTAGCGATAAGCGATATAATGACTTTGCGCGTGTTATTAAATCGTGCAGTTTGTACTGGTTGTATTTGTACCGGTTTTATACGTGTTTGTACAGTTCTAATAAATTCTATAGTAATTCCAGTGGCATTTTAATTCGAGTCCTGTAGCTCGTAACAATACAATCGAGACCGCTTTAACAGACATATACTAGATTAAGCTCCAACAGACGCTTTAGAATTAACATAAGAGCCCGCAACTTTCACGGTTCCTTTAATAAACCAGCTTTATCCTCCAGAATGTAGGCTAAGTATCGATTACTGTTAATAAGTATTACAAAGCATCGTTTCCCTTAGTCGATTTATAATACCCACAAATTCTGTATCATTAATCTAATCCTGACAAAGCCGTGTTAGAAACAAATCGTGGCACACATAGTTTGTCGATATTCTCCCCCGATCACTCACGAGTTAATTCTTCAATATGATTGACAGATGATGTTTCTATCGATTGCTCGTAGTTCATGTATCGGCTAATCGATTATAGATAATATATAGCCACAATAAGAATCTACTTTGACTTTCGTTGCGTTCTCTATTAAAATTGGTTTCTAATGGGATATTCTTTATAGTAAGAGTTCTTGCGAGATGCTGCATCAAATTTAAACCTTGGAAAGTGAGAATTAAAAAAAAAGTACTTACTTAAAAAACAATTAAAAATTAGTGAGAGGTATCTTTAGGACACCTGTTTGGAACGAAGTTCTGCTAAAATTGTTAAAAGTATCAAAACGGCTCAAAAAGTGTCAATAAGTATCGAAACTATCGAAAACTCTTTTCAAGTTATATAAAAAGCTGTGCGTATAAGCGGCGACGATGCCCAAATGCGGTCAAATAAAAACACGTTTACAAGAACTCCTATTTTCAAAGCAGCGCATATTAGACTAATGTATATTATTTTAAAACTTATTTTGCATTCAGTCAGCATTTTTTATTTCGCTTTAACATCTTTTTCGTCTTGCTCCTATCCGCCATCAAGCAACATACGATAAGGAATATGGTTCAAAAAGTTGAACACTTCAGGAAAATTCTTAATTATATTTTACGCAAAACAACTGATAAACTGACTCGGAATACTACCATGGCACAAAAGTTGATCTATGAACATTTGGATGACTCAATATCGACGTTTCAACTATCGAGACGCTGACATTCTTGAAAATACCTCAAAACTTAAACATTGTACGACTCTTGCACGGCGACCTTTGCTTAAAAAATTGCTCAACGAATCTATTATAACTTATCAAACCAATTCTTACATATCATTTAATAAGCTTAGTTTTTAATAGCATGTTCAATTTCATAATAAATTAAAAGTTTAAAAAAAATCAAAAAGTGATCTGTACTTTTAACCAGACGCATCTATTCTTATATATTTCGTCGCGCTGAATCCGAACCTTAAGGGAGGACTTTTGACGGTTTTTACGGCTCAAAAGACCGAAGCGGGGATTAGTCCATACACTCTCAAAATTTTAAGGGATTAGTTTGGTACATACACTCTCAAAATTTTAAACTTGGCATGAGTTTGGTCCATATACTCTTAAAATTTTGATTTTGATTTTATGGGCTTCGGTTTTTGGTCCATAAAAACCCTCAAAATTCCTTCCTCACAATTCGAATTCAGCACATCGAAATACGTAATAGTAGATGGGTCTTGCCGGTGTCATTGAAAAGTTATTACATATATGACTGCCACTTCTAATTTTTATTGCCACCTTCACTGTACTAACACTTAGCAGCATTGTATCAGGAAAGGAAAGAGAACATTAATTCCTGCAGCAGGGCTGCCTGTGGTAAGAGGTGACAAAATAACTCACAGCCAGGTGGTTGGGCATTTGCCCGACTGGATGGCTACCATCCCTGGTCTAGAGCATCAGTGGCCAGGTTCTAGTTTCTCCTTCGAGGCCGGCAGCACATTGGCAGCACCTCTGGTATTGCTAATATCCATAGACGAGGATAACCATGCTATGTTTCAGCATTTAAAAAAAGGCATATACAGTAATATAATCTCCTGCCAACTTGATCAAATAGATCTTTTTGTGGATGAACGTATGATTGGAAATCAGAAATCATTTATTCATAACAAAGTTACACGTCAATTTCTACATCAATTCACAGGTCATAAATATAGTAAAATTATGTCATATTATGGGATATAAACTCCTCATAATTATAGAAGGTGTGCTCGACTAACCATTTCCTAAGCGGTGTTTTAAATAAACCGACGGATGGTGACTCCGTTATTCTACACGGTAGTTTATTGTATATTAGCGGTCCCATGACATGCGTCAATCTCCCCGATTTCTCAAGTTTTTGTTTTATATTACTTATGTCATTCCTATGCCGAGTGAAGTGCGTATGCACGTCACTATGCTTGGCATAGGTATGAACATGAAGTCACACATACACCGCAACTTGATATATTAATATACCCGGTAGTGCGAGTAACCCAGTTTTTTAAAAAAGCGGGCTTGCTGACTCGCATCTCTGCACCCGCACTGTTGCGCGTACGGATTATACATGGAACCCCTTTTTCACTAAAATGACTATGGATTTTTTTTTATTGCAGTATATAGGTTTGCGATCATGATCGCTTGATGTTGAGCGGAAGTATTATTTTCAGATGGAGCAAACGTTTTTTCCATCGTAATAAAGAAATCGAATTTAACAACAATACAAACGACGATGAAGAAGTGATTACGGTTTCAAAATTTAAAGATGTAATAATACGAGTAAATTGTTAGACAGGTATTAATTTGCATACTAGACAATGTCACAACATTCCATTACCCAATTTCTAAGCCAACTACTCAACTAAGGCAATATTCGTGAAAAGTAAGCAATCTTAAGTAAAGACACCTCGTCAAAATGGTGAGCATTCTTAACAATTGGTCGCAATTACGAAACAAAACGAGCGTACAACGGGCCGTGCAAACAATTGTATCGTACATCGATGATGGAGAGAACGAATAGAAAATGGAGGTGGTATTATAAACACAAATTAATCACAATGCACGAGCGTTCCGTATAGGTTTGAAATATTAAATAGTTAATTAAATGCGTATTTGTTTGATGGGCCAAGTGTTTAACCTAGCGGTCTAGCTCATTCGACGGTTCCTTCCTAATAAATCAATACAATAAGCGTAACTTGGGCGTATTCATCTGCTGATTATTATTATTTTCATTTTTGTCATTTGGTCATGGAACCCTAAAAACACTTAATTGAAAATTCACTATATCCTAAAAAAAATCTCAATGAATAATGTTTAAATAATTTTGTTTGAGTAATTTTTAAGCTGTAAAATCGTAAGATTTTGAGAATTTTCCACTATATAGTTCAAAAATTGGTTGCTTTTAATAACATATATGAGTAGGTTAAATAATATCAATTATAAACTACTAAACAAAATATAAAGTTGTCACCTAAGTAGGTAATTATCATCTTTTGAACTAGAATTTTGTCGTTAAATGGATGCCTGTCCAAATGATGATAATGAGTTATTTGTAAGTCAATATACTATGCAAATGTGATTCAGGTTTAAGAAACATTATTTAAAAACAATAATTGAGTAACAACCATTCTTAATTTTATTTTACAAACAGTTCGTAAATAGTACCAGTTGTTAGTCTAGTACCATAAAAAGCTACATTATGAATTAGGAACACAACATGTTAATTTGAAGTTGTGGTAAGTCAGAAACAACATAAACCTAACATCGGTTTTCGTTAAATTCAGACTTATATATACTTAAATACTATATATTAAAGAAGAGTCGTTGCTCAGCTTTTATTTCATTATTTCTACAACTTTAGTTATAATTTCAGTCCAAGTTTCCAACAATGCCACATCCACCTATCAGATGCGTGGTGCGACGGAATATTAGTTTCTTGTTCATATAGGGTAAACACAACAGTTGTGGACGCTAATCAAACACGAATACACTGTGTGTGTTCGCAATCAGTTACGGTGGTCCAGCCATTGTTAGACCACCTTGTCTGCATGTCGCGTACGGTGCTTGTTTGCTTTGTCTTTTGTTTAGGGACTTTCACAATTAACTCGTGTACGTGAAGGTAGTTTAGGAGCTCTTAAATATGACGTAATTGAGGTTTAGATGAGTGGTTTGTTTGAGTCGAGACTACACTAAAATGTGGTTATGTATTGTCAGCAAATGTTGACAATTTTCATTTGGCTAAGGACCGTTTTTTCACAATATATTTCCTTTTTATCTTTTACTTACCAATACTTACGTAAAAGTGTCTTATCAAATCATAACAATAATTTATTGACTTACAATATTTTTTAGTATGGAATAGCCTGCCTGTAGCTTTTATCTGTGCAGGAACGGAGAAATAATACAAGTTCCTGCGGCCGGGCGGCCTGTCGTAAGAGGCGACAAAATAACCCACAGCCAGGTGGTAGGGCATGGATGGCTACCACCCTGTCTAAAGTATATACAACGTGTTTCATTTCAAATGACAATAATCATGATTTAGCTGTCTTACTCCATACAAGTTGGTACTATTAAATCAACCGTAATGTTAAAATTTAAAAAAGCAATTCCGAACAAAATTACGATAAAAACAATAAAAACAGAACATCTTATAAATATTGGTTCACTTCCGCGTTTAATGATGAAGAGACGAGCTGGCAACATGATACATTTGGTCACTAACCTACCGAGTTAGTCACAATAACAGATACATGTTGTAAAATTCTGAAATGAAAAATGAGGTCCTGTGGCTAAACCAAAGCAGCTACCTCGATTCGTTTTGTATTTGGTAGAGTACGTCATGACGAAACGTGGTCTGATTTATTGTCGTAAGGTCTGAAATACGCTGTATATACCACCATAACAACCTTGAGTTGTGTTCCAGCATTAGTGACCAGGTTCCAGACTCCCTTAAGAGAGCAGCAGCGCATTTGTATCACCTTTGGTGTTGCAAAAGTCCATAGGCGATGGTAATCACTTTCCATCAAGTGGGCCGTCTGCCTGTCTGATGAACTCCTGCAATAAAATAAAAAAACACACATATTATATATCCCCAAATTAAGCAAGTCACGCTTGTGTTATGGATAATATACAACGCACTACTCTAGGGCCGATCCCAGATACCCAGACCATAGTAAATAACGAGAAAATACGTTTCCGAAATTTACTATACCAGGAATCGAACCCGGAGCCTCTGTGTTGCATTGAGGTAGGCCGGCAAACGCTTAGCCCACTCAACCACAGAGGCCGTCAAACTGTGTAGGTGGTAGCTATAATTTTGAGCGAAAGTTCATAATGGAAGAAATAAAAGACTGGTGGCTTAACATGGAACCGCTCATAAACCATTTCACCAAAGTCCTGGAACCTGATTCCAGCACCATCTGCCGGGTCCAATTGTGAATATAAACTATTTTCGAATACACTCAAACACATTTAAAAAATTCATCAAAATCAGCCCACCGTTTTGAAGAAGTTCAAAGAGAGTTTAGTACCCACGAACAAAAGAGCTATAATATATATTAAAGATATAAACGTCACAAAAAGTTTAATTTTCATATAATATTAAAGAGATTTAATGGAATCTTTATTACATAGAAATTCTGTTTGTATAAAAAGCCTTTCCCTATTATTTCCAAATGAATAATTACATTTGAAAACCGCAATATAGCATCTTGAAAACAACATGTTTTGACCGGATATTACTTTTAGAACTTTACTCACAAATCTTCACTATCTCATCAATAAGAATAGTTTCGAAATCGCGCTTTACTTGATTTAATATAATACCGCTTTAAAAGTAATTAAATTTTAATAACCCAATAAATAAAAATATTAATTTCATAATTCCCTAACATTTGATAGAAGAAGTAACTATAAAAACCAAATGATTAATTACGTTTGGTGATGAAATAAAATAATTCTGCAGCTCTGCATATACCCGCTAACTGTTCTTTGTTATAAACGTAAATCTTTAAAAAAAAACATAAGATCGGTGAGGACTTGTCGATTGACTTGAACATGTTCTTTAGAATGTTCGACATACAAAACAAAATTATTTTAATTGGAATCGAATAAAATGAACGGGCCATTCTGATTATGAGATGTTTCTCGTATACTTCCCAGCTGGTTTGTTGTGGCCTAATCGGAACAAGCCTAGTCTATCCCAGACTTTCCATATACACGTTTATTCATAAATAATTTACTTTGTCCCGCATAATATCTTTTTTGTTCATAACAATAATACATTTATTTCCTTATTTAAGAACGCTACATCTACAAAAGAAAAAATTATCTGCTTGAGTTTTGCTAATTTAAAATTAGCGAATGATTTGAATAAACTAAATCGTAAAAATGCTGAATTTGATGTATATTGTAGAAAGTAGTGTAAAGTAAATATACAAATTAAATAATAGCACAAACAAAACTGACTCACTGCAACGTATAAATATATAACTATGGGCTACGAGCTCTCAAAGATTCCTCTGCTGGTCATCCCAATTTTTTAAAGAGGAAACAGAGAGTACTTTCATCACGCTTCTACAAATCGTTCGGTTCAACAAATCGGTTATCTCGATATGTTTATCACGATGTTTCCTTTCATTATCAGCACATGATAATTGCTCAATATGCATATAAAGCCAAAATATTGTCTGTTTAATTTGAAATTTCAACTTCATTTGAATGCGAATTTGAAACGCAAGCGCATCATCCACTTATCTACTCTTCATAATTATGATGTGCATAGGCGAGTAAAAATGATCGTGACATGTTGTTGAATATGCTCGGTCGAAGTCAATCGCAGCACATAAAAACACGCTTACATGAAAAAATAAACAACAATAAGTCAACGGGCACTCAACATTCATCTCAAATGTAGAGGCCAGAAACTATTGTCTGATGTTTTGTAAAAAATACACAACCTTACTTCGACCAACTTAAGTAGACACCTCGTTATTCTCATGTTTCGCTTAGAAAAATATTCTTGAGCAGTAGTTATTATTAAGGCGATTCATTATTAAATTGAATGTATGGTGTATAAACAAAATTAATACGACACTTAAAAATATTACAAATAATATCTCAATTTATTGTATGGGAACCGGATGTTTGTGTACATTTTCTCTTTACATTTCTATGAGACTAAACTTTACTCGTGGTTTCACCTCTTTTAAATTATTATCACTGTTTTAAAGTCTGATTTTTAAAAATAATAATAATAAATAACAAAATTGCAACAGTTCAGCAGACTGGCAGACGGCCCACATGATGGAAAGCGGTTACCATCGCCTATGGACATTTGCAACACTGAAGGTGCTACAAATGCGCTGCTGCTTTCTTAAGGGAGACTGAAACCTGGTCACTAATGCCGGAACACAACTCAAGGTTGTTATGACGACATACTTTAGACTAGGTATGGTTTTGACGCCTCTTACGACAGGCCGCCCAGCCGCAGGAAATTGTATTCTTTCTCCGTTCTGCACTGATAACAGTATGTATATGAGATCGTCAGAGGGGTTGCCACTTAGGACACCGATACATACTACGGAGATTTACGCAAGATCGTTCTCTGTCTAGGCTGTGCTACTCTGGAATGCTCTGCCGGCAGATGTCCGGTCTGCTAAATCTATCCATTCATTTAACAGACTTGTGAAGGAGCACTATTTAACTGTATAACGTGTTTATTGTTTGTTTCATATGTTTATGTACGTATATATTTTTATATCTATGTTATTTTTTTGAAATAAACTTTCTCACGACTTTTGTAGGTTTATCTTTGTATAATATATGTACATACATATTATAATTGTTTTATTATTATATTTATTAATATCTATTTCAACTGCACGGCAACGCTATCTGTGTAATATAAAATCTTGTCCATCCAAAGGTTGCCTGGAAGAGATTGCTTTTAGCAATAAGGCCGCCCATTGTACTACCTTTTGTAAGTAAGTTTTTCGTGTATTTGTATTATTTCCATGTAATGTTGGTGTACAATAAAGAGTATCGTTTTGTATTGTATATGTATGTTTCTTTGCCGATTGTTATAAAAGAATTTAAGGGGCCAGCACAATAAAGAACGGGACTGATATAAGCTTATAAATGAATGTACGGATTAAAAAGTGCTTTTATTGGTCTACAAAGGTGCTTGTTACACTGGCGAAGTGAAATTTTAAAGTTAATGTCAAAGGTTAAGCATTATCTTATGTTAATGCATAGTCCGCCGCGGCGCAAATCAATTACCAGCGTGTGACCCGGCGAGGTCGGAACACAGTACAGAAATACAGTATATCAAAAACCAGTTGAAATTTTGTTTTACAATGATTGATTTGGGTCGAATGATTAGAATTTGTAACGTGCAGTGTTGACGTGTGTAAGTAGCGCATCGTATTGACAGATTTTTTGTGCTGTAATCGGACTCTTTCTGTCATGGTCTACTTCCTGTATTGTACACAGAGAGTATTTACCAATTGTTAAGACAACGTAGATATTTTGACTAAACTTACGAAATCGTCATGTCCATCTTTCCTTGCATCTGCCTGTCCTTTTTTCACAGCCGTGTATGTATTATATGTCCCGCTATATAAAGCGACCAACCATTTAACTTGGGTTGAAAAACCATTTATTCAGTCTGTGTATGGTTTGTCAGATGTTGATTAATGGTAACAAATTTTATTTATAATTGTTAAAAAAAAATAGAAGACCCGACCCGCGCCACCTACCAGTTCCAATCGTGATTTTAACCATCCGACCCACTCAAACACACACACAAAAATCATCAAAATCAGTAAGCCGTTCTCAAATTATGCACTTACATTGAACACGATCATTTGAGTATTTTTTAAGATATGGGTACATTTGAATACGTACTTCTTTACCCTCTCCTAACGAAATATTCGTCAACGTCACTTGACATGCGTCACTTCTACAGAACTCTTCAATGTACGTGATCCAACAGGCATTTGAAAGATATAACAACTACACATATGTATATTTCTGTGTCTTCAAATAACTATGCCACTAATAAAATTGGAGAATATATTATTAAGATATTAAGACTATATTTGAAAAGCAAGTTGATATACTGAGAACACTCTCGACATCTAAAATTAAGTACTGGTCGAAGATACTGTACAACGGCGTACCACGTTTTACACCTATTAATGTTACGTAATAAATATTACAATACGAAAGGAATTCTCTAATTTCCATTTATCATTGTGAATTAAGATCATGTTAGTACCGATTATTTTATAATCTTAATTGTGAAACTGTTTGTTACCTCCCATGGCCAGACATAAAAATATACCGCGACATTTTCGTTAAATTATTGTTACTTTTTGAGAGATGTAATTTTTTTTTCTAATGATAAGGGTGGCAATCAATTTGATGATTTATCTATGGTGAATATAAAACATGTAGTAGTTTAGTTGTAAAGGTACCCGAATCTTATTCAATAGACTTAGATTCAAATTCTGGTCTTGCATATTTTACGTAGAAACTCAGATGTACCTATTGTGGGTCTAGACTCTACAGGAAACTAAGAAAAAAAATTCAGGAGAGTGAAAACTTAAGTTTTTGAAATAATTTTTTTCTTCGATTTTTTTAACGTCACCCACATTTTTTTCTAAGTTATTATTGAAAAATACACGAATTTTTAAATTAGAGTAATGCATTTTTATTAGGAGTGTATTTTATTCGTTTATCCAGATAAACACTTTATTGTACACCATTACAGAAAACACAGAAAAACTTATAGCCTTAAAATATTCTAAATGTGCATAATGGGCGGTCTTGTCGCTAAGCAGCGATCTCTTCCAGGCAACCCGTGGCAGAAATAAAACAGATTATATTGGTCAAAGGTGGTATACATAAATATTATAGGATATGCAGTCACTAACATATATTTTATTCATTTATAACCATATAAGTATGTTAAATATTATATAAATACACCTATTGATATTACATACATAAATATTGTTACGTGCGAGCGGGGTTACGCACCTATGGATTGGAAGAAAACACCAGTTTTTAATTTAAAAGCTTTTATTGACTTACACAGCCGCACGCAGTACTTCTCTGCAGGGTTGCCCCTATACGCACGACCAACGATACACAATCCCGACGATAAGTTGTCACACCCTCAATACCGTCGCCGATATTGCACGGACCACCTCCAATATTATCGCAGGTAGCTCGCTTCTGGTTCCTCGATCGAACTACGCTTCACATCTCCTTCACGTATCTGTCCACCAAACTTGTTACTAAATTCACCACTTAATCCGTCTCTGTACTCTATTAACCTTCTCTGATAATTCTTTAGTATCGCACTTGTCGTTCGTCTAGGACTGAACTCAACTTTAAACTACCCGGTAGGCGCGCCTTACGCTGTTTATATACCCGGAAGAATTTTCTAGAACCCATCTATCTATCTCTGTCTTTTCTTTCCCGAACCTTCTGTTCGTGAACTTTCGTTTATACATCTATCCCTTTCTAACATATATCAATCTCTTTCTTTCTTTCGTCGTCTATCTCTTTCTAAGATCCATCTATCTCTTTCTTTCGTTTATCGTCTATCCTTTTCTAAATATATCCGTCCTTGTCTTTTCCTTCCAGAAATTTCTAGTTCTTTCTAAAAGTTCCAAAACTGATTTACGCTGCTGGGCAGTTCCACCCTCGGTCGCCACAATATATACATACATAAATATAAATAAAAATATCAAAATCACTATGTTGCAGGTATTGAAAAGCGTGTGCAAGAAGTGATAAGCTAAGTGTAAACAGCGACGCACGCAACGCGAAATCACGGCTTCATTACAGTAGAAGAGTAGATACAGTTTTACGCAACTTATAGTTAGTGTAAAATAGGTCCAACATGAAAATAATGTATATTGAAAATAATTGGCAAGTGAGAATGGCAGTATTGCTTGCAATATATTCTTAACTGTCCCGCTTACACGATTCGTACACCGTCACGCGCTACTAAATTGGTCTACTACACGGGGACATGGGGAGGAACTATTAGTTGTGTATAACTGTAGTTAGTAAATATTCAACAATCACCTCGTTTTCTAATCGCTAGTGAGATAGCGATGCTAAAAACTAAAACCTGTTTTATCTTTGAAGATAATATTTGAATAATATTTTAGTTAAATTGTATGTTTAGAAGGTTAATTTAAAATATTTTCCATTTCATTATTTAAGTTTAGATGTTTCTTAAGTGGTCTTAGATGTTTAAAAATCATTAAGTAGCGCGACTGTAAAAATCATCAGTGTGTTGTACCAAAATTACCTTTTAAGGAAAGAAAAAAGAGAAGGAAACTATAATATCTGTTATGTGAGACAAGGAAAAAAAATGTATGACTTTAGTTTAATTAGTCGGTGTTGTGTGGACAACTACTGTTGATTCTTCGGCCCAATAGGATGCACTACCATATCCTAAAAACCGTTAATAGTATCAAACATAACGTTCAACTTTATGTTTTTTAACTCATTAATCCATCTTAAAATTTACGCAACAAAACACTTTTATTCTCTGAGCTTAGAAAGCCCACTGTACGGTGTATGGCCAACAAAATAATAATGCTACTGAAACATAAAAGGAATTTTTATTACTGTTCACGCTCTACAATGGAGTGGTGATGACTATGCGTTTATTCTACTGATAATCTAATTGTCAGATTGTATTCTGATTTGTTGATTGTGAAGCAGGTAGCGATAGCAAATTAATTTTATGTTAAATTTTTTTCTGTATTATTAGGACTTTGCACACATGGTTGGTAATATAAATTTCCCACCTGTAAACTGGGATAACTATTATATTTTCGGTATGACAAGTATCATTGATTATTAATGATCTGAAGGCCTTAAGCGCTTCTGCAGATCGTTTAGTTAATATAACACAAGTACATCTAGATATAGTTTAGGCATAAAATGCCTCTTTATTAAATAGTCACTATTGATATTCGTCATACGAATGTGTGAATATGGACGATTTAGATCCTCTGCACTATCCAAACGTCGTGAGAAACATGAGTGTATAAAGTCGATTAAAAAATATGGTTTCAAGTAAAGCAGAGATAGACGTATTTTCATTATTATTTTGTTATTATTAAACAATGGCAAACTATTTATATAGTTATAAATTATTCATATTACATATTAAGGTAAGGTAGGTAACTTACCTATCTGACGAATATGAATAATTTAATTTATATACTGTATGCCCTTGAAGACCACGGGCCATGGGAAGGCCAACACGTAGAGGCACCTTGACAAATTTAATGTAAATGTGGCGTGACTCTGACCGGCAATTATCCCTATCTACACCATATACTAATGTACCCATGGACAAGCTCCAGTCAGTGTAGGATTATTGTAGGAAATGAACACAAAAGGAACCGGGCTATTGGGATGAAATGTTGGTGGAACTAAGAATCTGGGTCTATGGGGACTATGATCTTATAGAAAACAATATACATAACTTTATATCTATACTAGCGACCCGCCCCGGCTTCGCACGGGTGCAATGCTGATACAAAATTAAATACACTACAGAAAAACTATGAACGTTGTATATAAAAACATAGCGGCCCGCTCCGACTTTGCACGGGCATCACTACATAGAAACCTCTAAAATTAGCAATGTTGCCTTAGTATTATACATATAAACCTTCCTCTTGAATTACTCTATCCATTGGAAAAAACCACATCAAAATTCGTTGGGTAGTTTTAAAGATTTAAGCGCACATAGGGACAGAAAAGGCGACTTTATTTTATACTATGTAGTGATGATGATAGTGATGATGATGATTAATAATTTATGTTATTAATATTATAGGTGATAAGTTACGTAAAATTACTGATATTGAACCAGTTCAAGTTGCTTACAAACGGCGTTTACATCGCTTCATTAGTTAAGATTTTCCTATAAGTTCATATGGCGACAGAAGGACATCAAGGGGTTTTACTAGGTATCCTGGTAGCCCATCTAGCAAGCGAGTCCCACACTACCCCGTAGTAGTGTTTGTGCGGCAGGGTATCCGGAAAGGGACTTCCACATTAAAAAAAAGTTGCCTGAAGGAAATGACTTTTAGCAATAAGCTATTTATTGTTCTAGTAAGAAGTATTGTAGTTATGCATTTTGTAATTGTTTATTTTTGAAATCAATAAAATAATTTATCTAAATTTCAATACATTCGAACATCCATATGGCTCGTTCCTATATCTTACCAAACGTAGATTTGCCTTACTATCTATTTATAAAGATGAAAGTGGTTTTAAGATTTATTGTTATTTTGTTGATAGTTTAGTTATTTTAAATGACATAATCGTTTAATCTAGGTGTTTACATATCATTAATTGTTGAAATTCATTCACATAAGTCGATAACTTATTTTATTTTTGAACTTATTTCAAGACTTCTCGTCTTCCAGATAGAATTTAGAGTGCAGTTTTCCATTTTGAAATAAAAAAATATAACGCGTTCTATAAGCCATATCTCAAGTTTACATTTCTTTGGCCTAAAAGTCCTTCGTCTCCTTTCATACGAGTAATGTCAAAATTTAACCTATGAAATTAGGCAGTGAAACGAATAGAGTGGGATAGGAACCGGCCATAGGTAAATGAGCCCTACATTTCATTCATTTCGTTCAATGAATATTACTAAACAATATTAAGAACTATAATTAAATTTAAATTGATAGTAGGTGTTACTAATGCCAAATAATGATAGGTATAGCTTCATTACATTACATATATCCGAAACTTGCAAGATGTAATTACATATGTGGGATGGTTGAGATACTATTTGACCAAAATGATGTTGATTGTAATTAAGTTATAAACTCTTAATGAATAGAAATTAATATTTTGAATGTAATTATTAATGTAATTAAATTTAAATTAAGTACTCTAAGAGCGGTATGGTTATTTTATAAGATACCTATAGAAGTTTAGTTAAATTTATATATATACTAGCTGTACCTTGATTGAAAATCGTCATAATTCCAAAATAAAAGATTTTTTCTAAAACAAAAGTAGCCTAAGTTACTCCTTATTACATCAGCTACCTGCCAATAAAAGTCCCGTCAAAATCGATCTAGCCATTTCAGAGATTAGTTGCAATAAACAGACAGAGAGACAAAAATTGTAAAAACTTATTTTGGTGCATGTACCGTATATATATTCATTCATGTAGTAAAAGCGGTTATTTCAATATTACAAACAGACACTCCAATTTTATTTATATGTATAGATATAATAATGTTTGTCTGTATGTCCTTTATAGAATCCTAAACTATACATTTGATCATGTGATAATCTTTAGTAAAGTTGTTGTATATGAGCCAAAGGTTTCTGAGTTGGTTCACAATTGGGCCCGGTAGGTGGCGCTGCTTTGGTATCATTGACGCTTTTGCGGGCAGGACGACGTCTGCCGGGACAGCTAGTTAAATTTAAAGTCTTTCATCGAAACCACTCATCTCAAAACATACTGAACGGAGCTTGTTTCAGTTAGTTTCTCTTGATTTTTTTTTCTTGTCTCTTTTTGTTTACATAAATTAAAGAAAATCGCTAAATCAAATATAAAACAATACAATGACATTATAATTATTTTTTCTATATTTCATAGCCTAAATTTAGCAAAGAGATCCTACAACGACATATAAATTCCTTAAAAATAAGATTGAAAGTATTTTAAGTATACTTAATAACAGTTGTACGAGGTATATGGGGTATAGGGGTTCTCACCCACTTGCACATGCTGTCGAGATGAGAGCACAAGTGTTCCGCGCGCTTACCTCTCCTCCCGTGGGGTGCGTTACAAACCGCCCTACGCCCCGGATTAGACCTGAAGATGCCGGGGGATATAGGTTGTCTCCCGGCAGTAGAAGAGGCCTGCCAGGACTCGCGGAGTTAGTACTCCCATTTTCCCGTAGCCCAGGCATAAGGCGCAGGACGGAACACCCAGGGTTTTAGTGGATATCCCTAACTGGTGAGTGGTAATAGCATGACACCAGTTCTAACGTGGCATGCTAGTGCCACCCCGACCTGGTGAACTCCACTCACGGATCGCGAACTATTCCCCCAAGTTTCTGTGATTGTCGCGGCTCATGGTCTCCATCGGATTTCCCCTGGTATATAGGCTTGTTAAATTGAAATTTACTATGAAAAGTCTTTTTCATAATCGTATTAATAATTTATAATAAATATGGTGGAATAATTATTGTAAGTCTTTGTATGCAATATTTATCGATAACTATTTTTTTGCTATCCATATGTTAACTTGTGAATGATTACTGAGCATACGTTCAACGTCTCTACTGCCGAATGTTTAAAGTCAAAAGTACGCATTATGAATTGCTGATAATAATATATTATTTGGTCTTAAGAAACGTTACAATAATATTGTCATTAGAAGAAAACCCAACTTTTTGTTATCGATGTATCTTTTGTTAAAACTTTTTTATATGAAATCTTAATACCTATTTGATACAGGTCATTGTTCTTTATACATTGTGGGTTTCTTTGAGGTGTTGAGTACGTATTTTTTTAATTTATCGTGTGTGCATGTGTGTTTGTGTCGGTTCGCATTGATCGGGCATCGTCGTCAGCCAAGTAGTCCATTTCTGGACATAGGCCTCCCCAGTCGACGCCACTCATCCCTATCCTCCGACTTCATCATCCAGTGCCCACCGGCGAAATGCGCGGGACGTAAGCACTACGTTTACCGAGACGCAGTTTCCACTCCAGGACTCGTCTGCTCCAACGGCCAGCGGTCCTGCGGCAGACGTGAGTGGCCACTGCTACTTCGACTTGATAACTTTTCTAGGTATTTCTGTTACATAGTTAGAGCCCGTTGAGCGATTTGAAATTTGTGGACCAATTCTGCTGTCAGAACTACGTCTCGGACACGTAGGTCAGACAGTCCGGTATAGTGGAAATTACTTTTTAGTATATGAGAATTTGAAATAAAAAAAAGAAAAATAAGAAAATAACATAATAAACAATATCTTGACTTTTGCTTAACTTAACTTTTGACAAATAATAACCCCACAACGGATGTAAATAGGTACTGTAAGATCCAACGAGGTAAGTAATGCATCAGGTTTTTTGGTGTTGCAGATGTGTATGGGTGCATGATGGTATCCTAAGTAAGCTATCAGGTGAAGTATCAGTCAGTTGACTTACCTGTAAACTTCAAAAGACAAGTCGTGTTGATATATAACAGTATATATCTCTAAATGTATAAAAGCTACAAACCTAATATTTGGACTTCAGAAATAGAAAGAACATACACTACCTTTTATCCCAAAAAAAGTTTTATGGACAGCCAATTAAAAAACCTTATTTTCATAATCCTCCGGACTATGAATAATATTTAGGATTTTGAAAAGTACATACATATTCGAGGGTTAATTTACTTAGAAAGTATACAAGTAAAAGCGGAAAAAGTCGCGGGTAGCAACTATAATGTATATTGAAATTTAGATAAATTTTCAACACAAAAACATACATCCGTTCAAACGTCCATTACACGGGGCAAATGTGAAAACAATTAGTATAAAGCAACCGAATTGGAGATCCTACTCCACCAAACCACATTGTTGGTGAAGCTATATGGTTTTACAATTTGTTAGCACAGTAATGTTTGATTTCACACTCTTGCTACGCTGTTTAAGGCTGCGGTTTAAAACAAAAGGAGTAGCGGTTTTTTATTTTAGTATATTGTAGTAGTATATATGTGAATGCGTGTGAATATCTATGTATGCGTAAAATCTAATATGTATTATGACTATGGGATATGTTTTCCTGAAATACAAAAAATATAGATATATAGATAATACTTTATTATTACACTCTAAAATATACAATTTACAATATTTTCTAGGCAATACACCAGGCGGCCTTATCGCTCAAATTGATCGTTTCCAGGCAGCCTAAATAACATAAATTATATATTTTTTTCTCCGGTGATTTTGATTCAAATTAATCGGGCTTCCCTTTCTAGGTAAACTGAAGGTATTGCCCACTATGTTTACGTGAGTTTCACTCATTAATCATATGACTATGCAATCATCCTTGTACCAACGGAGAAAGAATACAATTCCTTGCATCCGGGCGGCCTAACGTAGGAGGCGACAAAATAACCCACAGCCAGATGGGAGGGCATTTGCCTGAATCGATGGCTACCATACCAGGTCCCAAGAGTATACCGTCACAACAACCTTGAGTTGTGTTCAGGCATGAGTATCCAGATTCCAATCTCCCTCCCTCAAGAGAGCAGCAACGAATTTGTAGCATGCAAAATCAACGATCCTGTTGATATTGTCCTAATTATCACACGTGGACCAATTTCTACTTCTTATACTTTTGCTTGCATAAGTTTGATCGTGTGACCTTTATGGTAACCGAACTTCCCCTGAAAGTTCACAATAACACACGGCTGTAAAAGTTCGTCGAGCCATAAGTATGCGTTACTTACTAATAATCGTCAGAACAAAGATGCTACCAGTGTGCTGTCGCTCTCTATATGGCGACATACCCTAGACCAGAGATGTAGCCATCTAGAATAGCCAATACCCTATCACCTGGCTGTGATTTGTTTTGTCGCCTCTTACGACAAGCCACCTGGCCGCAGAAGATTTTATTATTTTTCCATTCCTTCACGGATATAATCAAACCACTCTAAACTTTTGTGAATAGGGTCACAAAAATTCTTGACAGGTGCCCGGTAAGGCTGTACATCAATCATAGAGGTGAAACAATCGCGTCGGCCGAGGTCAGGGCTTTTATATCGATGACAGATTGTCAGTGACTATTTGATGTAATGTTGTTGTAACGGACCACTTGTTACATCTATTTTGTTTGAAGGGTTTTTATCAGTTTTGACCTTTACTTCATCACGTCGATGAGGGTCTATTGTGTTTAAGTGTAGATTGCGGACTCAAAATTCATAGTACTGTATGGTATAGTGAATATTTCTACTAATAACACAGTACCTATTGATAATTAAATAACAAAGATGAAAAAGTACGTTAAACAATAATATGTAATAACATTAAGCATGTAATTTTCCCGGAACATTATGATGAGAAGACGCCATAGTCCCTATAGTCCCAGTACCTACCTTAGTTTCACTAGTAGTTTATCCCCATAACCCGTTACGTTGTTTTGTTTGACTGAGGCTTCTTTTCGAGTGCCTTTTTAATATGGTGTAGACAGGAATAGTCGGCGGTTAATGTCAAGCGACATTTGCATTAAATTTGTCAAGGTGCTTCTACATGTTGGCTTTCCCATAGCCCCACGTCAGCCTTCTAGAAGTCCGGGGCATTTATGGCCCTTGGTCTCTAAAGACTTACAATATATATTTACAAACGCCCAGTAAAAATCGGAACTCTGAAATTCTCCTAAATCTCAATTAATTTGACTGTCTACTCCTTTATTGTACATATGAATTTCTCCCATAGGAGTGCACTCATAGCCCGTTCCTATATCTAACCAACCGCTCTTTTGCAGTCAGAGCGGTTGGTAAGATATAGGATTGGTTAAAATTTAACATAAGCTCCATACAAATAAAAGCGGATTTACTTAAATCCAGCTACTGACTTCACTAGTAAGATATAGGAAAGGTGATCCTGTGACTTAGGTCATCAATATTTGGTCGTACCACGGCGGCTTTAAAGACATATACATTTTTGTCAGAATACTAATTAAGCATATTCGCGTTGATTTCATTAGAGATTATTATTATCCAAGACCTAGATTTAAATCCCGGTTATTCTCAGAGTGCTGTTTCAGATCCCAGCTCTTTGTCGTGCTTTTTCTTCTCCACTTCGCGCAATCTTCGGCATGCCTTATATGAGATCATTGGCATGCAGTCCTTATGCCAGCATTTCTTGGGATTACCCTTTCTGAGACCTGGCAAAGGAGGCATGGGTAACCATGCGTCATTGAGTTTGGCGTGATATTTACCATTTGAAATTAGATTTTAAAAAATTAATACCTTTTTTGGAAAATTTCTTAGTTTTTTAGTCTCTAGATATTAGGCTTAACGGTAAGCTAGACTGATATATGTTATTCATTAAAACAAAATTGCCTTTTTATAGCTTATTTAAATTGAAGTACATTTTTCAATATTTTGTTTAGCAATTTACATATATTTATTATGGATACCGTTGCGATTTATTCATAGAATAAGTACCGCCTCTTTGAATTTGGCCATTTTAAATCATTCCCAGAAAAATCCTGCGCAATTCCCAGGATAAAAAGTAACGCAAATTTTAATATTCCTGATTCCTAAAGCTAACTATTTGCTGTCGATCACCGAAAACCGCAACGAAATCGGTCCAGTAGTTTTTTCATGGAACCCGAACAGACAAGAAATTAAAAAAATGCATAGTGTTTGTTCTGCGTTGTTTTTTTAATATCGTCAATATACAACAGATAATTTTACTAGATATAATTTAATTTAATTATATAGAATTTTACAATATTATAGATATTACCTAGATATATCTGTTTTATACGTTAAATAGAGGCATACAAACACAAATAAAATTATAGGTACTGGCTAAATTTAGCAATGCTTTCATCTCTTTGTGGCATAATAATTTATTAACCTAACCATCTAAAAGGTGTAACGAATGTAAATTAGAGGCTTATTTGATACAAATATACATAACATAAATAAATAACTTGTTATATTAAGAAGCTCAATATTTTGGATAATATTTGGATCTAGTTGTCTGTACAGAAATAAATAATAATAGTAAATGTGACTGTTTGTATATTTTTTTATTCCTTCTTTGCAGTCTTAAAAATAAGTCTTGAAATTTGGATGTCATGTAATTGTATGGGGGGGAGGGGGGAGTATCACGATAGCTGTTCACACGTGAAGTACTACTGCCACCCTGACTTTGTGAATCCCACATACGGGCTGAGACCTTTCCCCGTCGCGCGGTCTATGGCCCTCAAACGAATTTCCCCAGGTAAGCTGTATCAAAACAAAATCAGACGCTTAACGAGGAAAAGTGTAAACTATTGTAATATTATAACCTCATATATTACGGAAATGCTTAACTAGAGAGCCAATAAACTACAAACAAATTTTTTCATCCGGTATTTTAAATCTTACGCAATCTGAAAGCGAATCACAAAAAACCTATTTGAAATGATTAAATTTTAATCTAATATAACTAACGCACTACTATTATGGACGATATTGTAAAAAAGTTATATAGAAAGTGGTATGACGACGTGCACACATGAACGGCTTGTCTATAGCGCTGATTAGTGCCCCTTGCGAACCGCAAGTGTGTGAGAACGGCATAATATAGCAATCTATGGAAGAGCATTGTTTTTATGAGCGTACTTGAATGCAGATTCTTAGCGTACTTGTAACTGTATGATCAGGCCGTTGTTATTTTGTAACCTAATATGGAACTTCCCCTGAGAGATCACAGGGGAAGTTCACTAGCATATTGTCATAATAAATTAAATCTTAAAATCTTGGTTAATTTTCCAGAAATTTATCGTGATTCTATAAAGGTTTATTATTTAGAATTACATAGTAGTATTTACTATATTCCTACTTAGTAACAGAGTATTGTGTATAGTAAACCTCAATCTAGTTTTAACATTACTAACTCAAGTGAAATTTATTCGACAATAATCATAAATATGAAGTGAATGTATTTTTTTTCTATTTCAAAATCAAATTCTATGTTACTTATTAAAAGTAATGAATCAATCAATCATCAATTTCAATTACTGTTAAAGGAGAAGAAGTGGCGCAACAAACTACCCGGTAACCTATGTCGGACACTGAAACTGCAGCACAAATACTCAACGTCATGTAAAAATAATATACAAACATGATAAGAAACGGTGAATATGATGACCAATTACAATACATTCTTGAAACTACATGTAGAATACTTTATAGGCTTTTCTCAAACTGTCCCTACATAATACCTGTCCCTATATATACCGCCTGTGGTTGAGTGGGCTAAGCTTTTGCCGACCTACCATACTGCAACGTACTCGAGGTTTGATTCCTGGTTTGGAAAATTTCGGAAAAAAATAATCCGTTATTTACTGTGATCTAGATGTCTGGAATCGGCTGTGGAGTAGTCCATTGTGCATTACCTGTAACACAAGCGTAACTCGCTTATTTGGGGATATAAATATGTGTGTTGTCTACCGATTATTATTACTATTTATTTTTACATTGTCTTACGTGTCTAGTTCTAAAGAAGCTCATCTAGTTGATTTTAAATCTTCGTTGCGCGTATACTTTAGAAGCAGCTCCTTTTACTGTTACTTGTAAATAGATATATTGGAGATTAAGGATGTAACCGTACAAGACATTGTATCCACTATGTACCATCTTTGTTGCAAAACGGTATATGACCAGGCACACGTTTTTCTACCGAGTTTCAAAAGATTTCACAAGTTACTTTGGCAAAGACTAAGTTACTTTAAGAGTTGTCTTTGTTTTAGTGTTTAAGGTGGGAATATTGTTGGTAGAAAGTATATAAAACATAATTCATCTTTAGTTCAAAGTAATATTGATGGCTGTTTTGGTTGAACAGGCCAAGTCTTTGTTAGATAACCTAACTACAACGCAGAGGTTTCGGGTTCGATTCCTGGCATAAATTTCGTAATCGAACTTTCCGTTATTTACTGTGGTCTGGGTGTTTTAGATAGGCCCCAATAGTTATTTGTGTATAACACAAACAACTTGCTTAGCTTGGAGATATACATACAATGTATGTATTTGTTTGCCGATTATTATTACTAATAATATGTATTAGATTTGGCCCTATTACATATTTCAGTCACTAAGTCAGAGGCTCTGCTTCATCAGCTGAAGCCCTCAAACGCCGCAAATATGAATCCTTCAAAAAAGGTTTCATATCCGTGTGGTCCATCCGCAAAGAAGGTCTACAAAGAAATTTGTGGGAAATTATTTGATACCACCCGTGATCTGAAGGTAGGTTTCCAATTCGCTCAGGGAATCAGCATTGCCGCCCAGCGTGGCAATACAGCTAGCCTTCTCTGGTAATATCCCTCTCTTCTCTGGCAATATCTCGTACATTCAAATTAATGTTATTTGTTTTTTTCATTAATTTGTATATTTTCAAAACTAGGTTTCCTCAACCGGTAGGTGTTGTTAAAAAAAATATTAGACTAATTTTCTATCCGATAAAAGTGACGTACCAGTGAAACAAGTGGTCCCGATAAGTATCGATAGTCAATAACTCATTTTAATTGAATCATTCGGCTAATAGTGCTTTCTAGACGTTTGACAGCTCAGTTAATAGTGATGTGATAGAGATACATGATAGTATATTGTTCGATATAACCAATATCGATTAATATGCTGATGTTTCGGTGACTTAGTTTTGCAACTTTAATATCTTTTTTAATACCCTTAAAAGTACATTGCATTAAAATGTATATATTATATATGTCAAAATATATAATTGTTGAAGCATTTGTTAGCTTTGTACTCCTCGAAGATAATGAATATACACACAATACGATACAAGATAAATTATATTAACGTGATTGAATTTTGAATTGATTAATTTCTAAATCATATTTGATTCCTATGAGAAAAGATAATAAGAGGAAAAACCATTTTTAATATGTATTTTATGCAGTATTTTTTAAGATTTTTTTTTTTTTTATAGCTAGAGTACAGCAGACAGGCAGACGGCCCACCTGATGGAAAGCGGTTACCGTCGCCTATGGACGGTTGCAACACCAGAGTGTCACCAACGTGCTGCCGGCCTCGAAGAAATCTTATGACACCCTTTTAAAAACCCATTTCGTAGCGCTGTGGAAAACCACGGTTGGGAGCTCATTCCAAATCCCCACGGTGCGCAAGAGGAACGTTCTAGAGAACCGTAGAACCGGAACTGGCAAAAACAGTGGATGTTTATTCCTAATACGCAATTCATGTATGGATGATGCAACACCACCATAGCCGCTTTTTTGGGAAAAAATATTTATTAAAAGTTTCTTAAGGTAAGGTACAGTATTATGAATTATTAAGCATTATGATGCTAGTTTAAAAATAGTTGATTATAATGTTTATTTTGCAAACATCAAGCGATTGTTGGATTATATGAATGAACAAAGAGTCTTTGTTGCTTAACAAAGTTATAACTATGTGCTTAAAAACTATGGTTGGTGTGCACCGACTTTTAATCGATGGTTAAAATAAATTAATCGCTAAAAAGTATGCATAAACAAACAGTGATTATTTTACTTTAACCGCCGGTTAAATGTCGGTGCAAGCCAGCATAAGTACAGTAAATGTTAAACTATGTTTAACATTTACTAAACAAAAAAGAACGAAGAAAAGGATTGTAATAATGTAACAATCCAAAATTAATTTTCTATGTGACACCAACTCAAGTGTTATTGTTCTAAATATGTTTAATTATCGCTCACATCAATCTATTTCTTTTTTTATGAAACTCTGTTACATAGTAAAGCAATATTAACATTGTAATAATCCAGTAGTAAATTAGTTCGATCGTCATTTATGTGATGTGTCCACACAAGTACGCAAGTGTGCACGTATAGTGGCTCGGTGAGAACTGGACACACCTGTACCGGTCGACGTGCCGGCCGGTAGTGATTGACTGCACCGTTATCGATATTTATGATTTATTTTTATTGCTTACGTTTTTTGTTACAAGATATTTTAAATTTTTGTTCAGTATCGGTAATCGGTTTAAGTTATTATTGCTATTATATTAATCGTCCTAGGCGGTTCATGTGTATAATTGTATGAGAATTTGAACCGTTCTTTAATTTAAAAATGGAACCTACAATAAAGAGCTGTTAAAAAAATAATTGCTGTTTGCTAATTTAAAGTACTTAGTGTAAATTTTAGAGTGTTATAATTTAAATTAGTAGTAGTGTTTTAATTTAGACTTAGAACATTATAGAAAGTTAAACTTGATTAAATAATAAAAATGAATCGCTTTTGATAGACACTACGGTCACAGCTAAAAATTGTAATTCTAAATGTAAATTATGATATTTAATAGTTCAGTAAAACACAAGAATGGTATTCAACACAGCTAGCTTTTTCGTAACGTTCCCAAATAAGCGATAGTGGTTTGGGACTAATTTCGTATCTATATTGTTTGATTGTTAGTATTATTTTTATATACATATACTCGGCCCATACAAAACACGTCAACATAAGAACGATATGTAGAAGGAATAATGATAATCTTTAAAAGACATACTTATTTGATTTCTTACAAAACGTCTTTTTTATGAATATTTTTTCTTCTGATATTTATCTTTATTATTTTCGAGTACACCGTCAAATAATAGTGGAACTAGGAGTGTGGTTTTTTCAAATAAAAAAGTTGACAAATTATTTCCACATACACTTTGCTTTTAGTAAACATTTTAGTTTTTTGGTTTAATCTTCAATTAGTACTAATACTTGAGGTGATACATAATTATGATAAAATAAAAATATCTTAATAGTAAACGTTACATTCTTACAAATCAGTATGCGTGCGTTGCATCGCACATGCATAGTGGCACGATGAGAACACGCAGCACCTGTATCAGTTGACCTGCTGTGCAAAGGGATGGGAATTAATTTTATCGATATTCTTAGTTATCGAAAAAAAATATTAGATATTTTTAACACAGTAATCACAAAAGTAATGACAATAAATCAGTTTTAGATTGAGCTAATTGATAATGTGTTGTATTTTCATTGTTTGATATTTAAAACCAAACCCTGACTTTCAGGTTTGTTAAATGATAAGTGAAGTAGTATCATATATATCTTTTTACTATTATTTACCGAAATTATATTTATTGTAGGGTAAAAGCAGGCATTGAGTTATTTCCAATGTTAAAAACAAACATCTGAGTCATTAGTATATTTCTTACTTTTTCAACATTTTCACGGTATATAAATACAATAAAATAGAAAGTCTTTTGACATTTATGAAGACATATTCGTTATATTATTTCAAAAAATTGAAATAACTGATCAGTGAGTAATTTTATATCATATCATATGTTTTGATAATTGACTATATACAATGTACTCTGTAGACCACGCTATTTTGTTGATGTAAACTGTAAGGATAGTGATTTTTGTGAGTAAATGAATAAATTTTAATGTTATTTAGTTGTGCGCTTGGGTTGGTGTTGTTTGAAGACATACAACTTGTATATTTAGATAAATATGTATGTTTATAGTATAATTTAGTAACATTTTTCTTATATTTACGTATGTATTGGTATAATATATCTATTGCATACCTAACCCCATCCATACCGACTTTCTGTCCATCCAAAGGTTGTCTGGAAGAAATCGCTCCCAGCGATAAGACCACCCATTGTACTTATCATCATCATTGTATGTACGAATTTATTTTGTAACATTGTGTGCAATATAGTATATTCTATTATATTCTATATGAATCCAATATACCGATATCGATAAAAAGTAATAACCCTGCATCCCATCACCAAGTCTCACGCAGTGCGATCCCGGTACATCGGAGCCCGCTCGCTTCTCAAGTCACATCATAAATCACTCGGTAATAGCCAGTAAAACCATTCGCTAATCCGACTCGAACAACTGTGGAGATGTGCGTGAAAGTCGCGTAAGCGTAACGTCAGACACAAGTTATATAGTATAGAAAGATACGTAAGAGGTGTAGTACCATTATTATAATATGTTTATTAATATTGTTACAACTCAGACCCCGACAAAAACAAAATCCACCTGCATATCTGAAATAAAACACATTTTATTACCTGCCGGCATTTAAACTCATTGTAACTCTTTTATGATCGTGTTCTTTTGTTTACTTTGTGTTTAAAATTTGCGATTAGATATCAACCCGTTGTTTTATTGTACGCTATTATAGCAGTTTGCGGCCGAGTCATTAGCCAAGTCTGGCGGATTAAGTCGACTTACGGGGGCATTGCATTTGTGCAGTATAAAACGATGAACTGATGGAGGGGGGGGGACAATTGAGCGAAAAACACGAGCGAAGCGAGATGTGTGTACTAGAAAGATACTTAAGAGGTGTATTATCCCCGCAAATTGGTAATGCGCTGCAACCTTGTCCAATTAACATTCACGTGACGTCATCTGCAACTCGATATGTACGCGTACTCGCCGGCCTGTGATGCTAACAGTACTGAGTGTTCGGCTACGGTTACGTCACCAAAATGACCGCCAGGTGCAATAGCAATTTGCGGGGATAATGGTAGCATTATTATAATATATTTATTAATAATATTTATCCGTAATTTTAACCGACTTCCAAAAGGAGGAGGTTCTCAACATGCTCGGTATTTTTTTTATCCGTGCAGGAACGGAGAAAGAATACAATTTTTTCGCCTGTCGTAAGAGACGACAAAGCAACCCACAGCCGGGTGGTAGGGTATTTGCCCAACTGGATGGCTACCATCCTGGTCTAGAGTATGCCGCCATAACAATATTGATTTGTGTTCCGGCATTACTATAATAAATAATAATGTCGCATCACAAATAACGTATTTAACCCTTAGCAACATCTACGTGATATAGTCACTAATACTAACATTCTCCCAGATGTAGCAGGGACCTTACTGAAAGGTAATCTTATATTACTCACGAACCTTCTTTTTAGTTAATTCAGTAACAAGGCCATAAATACTTCTACAACTAATGGTTTCGAAGTAATTGCAATTTGTTATAAAAGCAATTAAAGCAACAATCGCGATCCATTGCTATCAAACAATGGATGTACAATCAGTAACAAATTGATTTAATGAATGAAACGAGAAATGGAATTAAAACTGTTTATTGACTATGGAAAATCGCAAAATGCTTTAATAAAGCAAACTCTAGTACGTCGTATACATGATTGACTTGAGACGAACATCGATATGATTTTAAACGTCATAAAGTTTTTATTCATACCAACTCTAAAATTATTACTTTCATTTTTCCTTTCATAAAGGGATGTCGATTGTTTAGGCTTTTTAGAAACAAAAATAAATACCTGAGAAATATAAAACACTATAATGACATAGTAGATTATAGGTGAATAACTTACATGATTAGTTTTTATTATAATAGTTTGTTATAATATGACACTTGCATTTTGTATGGTTCGCACTCTCTCTTCAAAATTTATTTTAAGATAGATAGTTTACAGATACGCCAAATAGACTTTTCAGGTGAATAGAGAGCTGCTACCTATCTCCGCAAAAGGCATCAGTGTGGCGATCCAGCGAGGTAACGTATCAACTTGTATAGGTACGTTAACTATAGAAGATGTTGACCTGGGCTCAGTATTCTTCCGATAGTATCAAAAGATTATAATATTAGATTATTATTATACCACTTTTATGCACCGGATTTCTGATTAGATCATATTTGCGGGTAGTTATGACTACTCTGCTCGTTTTGACATCGTCCCGATATAAAAACAAGCAGGCGTAGTGACGTATGATTAGTCTTAAACCGGCTTTAGTCCGATGCACGTGTTGTAGTAGTGGTCTACGGTGACTAGCTATTGTGTTAGAAATAAGACTTAGTTAGTTAAAATAATATTCTCGTATAATACGCTCAGAATATAAACGGCTGTCATCGAGTATTCTTTATTATTCTCTGTTTAAAATGATATCCACGTGTTCGGATATTAATAGGTATAGAAATAGCGTTGAAAATGCTTAAGTACAGACAATAATAGGCAGTCTTATCACTAAGAGCAAATACTTTCAGATTCCCTTACGATAGATCATTATCGTTTGAAAATTTTTCAACATACTTACTTTCGAACGCATATTCTAAGAAATAAAATGTTCGTTTTTAATCAATCGGTACAAACGGTCAATTCCCCAAACCCACAAATAAAAGTGCTTAATTCGATATCGACGCGCGCATCACGCTAATGATAGCTCGCAGCGTAACTGCGCGCGCGCAGGCCACAGCCAACCTGCAATTACGACCAAGGAGCGATCTTACGGTCATTACTGTCAGGATTATTGTATATGAGGGATTAACCGCACTCAAAGAGTTTAAAGATAGATTAAATTTAAGATCAATAAACATTAATTTCGTTCTTAATCGTGTATTGTTTTATGTATGTTCAGCCTAAGAATAATAATAGGTACCTAGAGATATAGTCCTAGAAAATTACATTCAGAGGTAAAACACATCGATTGATTTCGATGTGTGTCAACGCTATGTAATTATTTTCTCCTACACGCACACAAAGGCACAAATAATGCTGTAAGTAAATAGAGTCCTTCTAATAAGTAGGGAATTGGAACTAATGTGGCTCGTCACACTGAGACTTTGTCAAGCAGACTGACGGGATCGACGCATCGACGAGCGAACTGAGAATTTTAGGTCGTATCTATCATTTCTATGTTCACCCAGTTAATATTAATTTGTTGTTAATCTTTATTATTGTTTAATAAATATTGTTACATACCGACAAAGAACGCACACCTGGCTGTCGTAAAACGCAGTTTATTGCCTTTCCTTCATTCGGAGTTGTTTTTTTTACTTCGTGTTTAAAATTTAAAAACATCCTATTGTTATCGTACTTATTTTGTGGCCGCCATTAGTGTCGAACTAATCCGTGTTTTTATTGCATTGCATCGAAGCTTGCCAGATGTGCGGATTAACTCAGTGAATGCGGCCCCTTTGTCTGTATTATATAGTTTATTATAAAACAATGCCAGAACGGAGGGGTGGAGCAGTCAAGCGACGACTACGGTACTAGCAAGACGTATGTAGTACTTTCTATTAGCGATATAGTAACGGACTTTGCGCGTGTTATTGAATCGTGCAGTTTATACAGTGTCTAGTTATTTTTGTACCTGCTTTATACGTGTTTGTACAGTTCTAATAAACTCTATAGTAATTCCAACGGCATTTTAATTCGAGTCATGTGTATCTCGTAACCATATATTGACATTCTTTAATAAGTAAAAACACCATTAATCCTATTTAACCCAGTTATTAGATAAGCGCATATTGAACTTACTGCAAGCAACACCTATTGTTAATAAACTATAAACATGTAAATAATATGAACCACCTAAACATACGATAGAGGAATGGCAATCGAACCGTTACGTTGCGCTTAAAATTATTAAATGAAAATTTGCTTAATAGTCGTTGAACCCAGTATAAAATTTAAATTGGGAATAATTTATTTTAAATCTACATATTAAAATAAAAAAAATAATACAATCACCCGCTGTGGAATAATCAGCATAATATACCTATAAATTCAAAACAACGGTAGCAGCAATAAATAAGTTATATCAAAAAATATTATTTAATTATCTTGCTACTAGTTTCAGAAATCTAAGTACGCAATTAAATAGACTAGTCAATCGATTTTGATGATCATTACCATGCTAAATGATAGGTAATACCTACATAGAATCCAGAATGTTGTGATATCATTTAAATGAAAATATTGTCCACATTGTCTTTTAAAGTGATGGTTACTACATAGGTACTAGATGGGTACTAAAACAGGCTGCTGATTCTACATATAGTATATCCTATTTTTATATAGTATATTGTTATTCATTTTACACTTATTCTTGGAATGTTTCATATTATTTATTGTCTTCGCCGCCACTGTTGTCTTAATATTTCCCTTAGTTTAGGGAGTTGCCTGGGACAGATCACTTTAAGCGATAAGGCCGCCCTTTGTTCAAAATTTACTGTGCCTATAGTAGAATTATTTTGTCCGTGCAGCTCGGCCTCAGCCCGGTTAAGGCGGTGAGCGTGTTGCGCGGGCGCAACGCCATTATCGATAAAAACTTATTCTTATCAAAGAAAGATTATCAATCTTATAAAAATCATTATTATCTTTTTGGCTGTTAATTTTAAACTTAAATATAAGTATTTATATTTATTTTTAATATAACTTGTTACATTCTAAATTTTTGTACTTATAGTATTTTTAACATAGATACCTAATTAATAATGTATTATAAGACATTATTATTCTTATTTTAATAAATACGTTGTTGTATCTATTTTTTTTCCTTTTTTATAACTAACCCACAAAATGACTAAACTAAATACACTATCGATAACGCTTATCGACAACAATAATGCGCATCACTATGCCCGCCCATAAGGCCCGTGAGTGGAAGAGAGACCGAAATACTCGCTTTATTTTATGATCCAAACTGCACGGAGAAAATAATTCTACTATAGTTTTAATTTTTGGTGAATAATAAAGTGTTTCCATTCATTCAATGCATGAAAAGTTTACACGGGATCCAAAATAAAAGCTTCTCTTCCTCAATCTTGTTTCGTAAGACATCGATCTGAAAAGTGAGAGCTTTTGATAATATCAGTAACAGTTATCAAGTGTTAAACATAAACTGTATTGAACCATTTTCGTCCCGTGAATGTTCACTTCAAATATAAGTGTACTTCAAGCTATGGCTACGTTGTAAGTTGTAAGCATAACGAAATGGCCCAACCCAAGCTGAACATTGATTTTACGACGCATTACTCTATGTATGTGTGTGGTATTACGGATTTATGGAAGCTAGAACGGTTGTTAAAATAAAATTTAAATTTAACTTACATAGTCAAGTGTTATCTTCAGTCAACGGATATACCATTTCTTATTTTAATGCTGGCTTTGCATGATTTGTTTTTAGAGCCAGTATCAAGTATTCATGAAATATGAAATTCTAAAATAGTCTTCAAGTAAATAGGCACTAGACGAAAACTAGACACATGCTACAGCAAACCCAGAAATTCTTCTGGCAACCCAAATGAGCACTATTCACTATACAATCGAGATTTTTAACACAAGCGTATTTTTACAATTTGGGCCACCTGCATATCTGTAAACAAAGCACATTTATTAACTGTCAGCGTTTGAGCTAATAACATTGAATCCTTTTGTATGACCGTCTTCTTTTGTTTAATTTTTGATTAGAAAACAGTCCACTGTTATTGTACTCTTGGCAGCTTGCGGCTCAGTTATTAGCCAGGTGTGGCGAATTAAGCTGACTTAGAACGGAGGGGTGAGGCGGTCGACCGATAAGCGCAAGCGAAGCAAGACGTGTGTACTACATTCGGTAATCTATTTAGTGACGGACATTGGGCGTGTTTTATATGTGTACCTGTGTTATACGTGTTTGTATAGTTCTAATAAATTCCATAGTAATTCTAACAGCATTTTAACTCGAGTCCTGCAACTTGTAACAGTATGATTTCTGCGTAGAATTAATCAATATTACACAATTATTGGGTATTATTATTATAACAAACATTTTACTCAATGTTACATTAAAAAAACCTGGAGAGTTAAACATGTTTGAAGAAATTTCCATAGATGATAAAAAAAAAAAAAGATGCAAATGCAATATTCCGAAGAATCGAAATTAGTAACATATAACGAACATAGTAGAACTCTCTATTGAGGCAGCATATCAAATCCTACTACGTTTTCCAATTTAAAATGGTAATTAATAAATTTATTCTAATAATATACTCCATGCTACTTCTAGTAAAAATATTTCGCGAATCGCACCTGCGTACGAATGGTACATGTATGACGTCACGCCTTTGTCCAGTTGGAGTGGGCAGACAAAAGGTGAAGTGTACACAGTAATGTATTGACAGTTAAAACAGAGATGTTTCATTCTAGTTATATAAATGGATGCGACAAATCGGAGTTAAAAAAGTTTCTTTACAGTCAAAAACAATGTCACTTTATTTTACATAATGTCACTAATTTTGATTGTTATCTTCTTTTTTTATACATAAAAGTTCACAATATTACAAGTCACACATAAAACGCACGCATACATACATTCTCTCTCTCTCTCTCTAAAAAACACACACACACAAACACACACGCACGCATGCACTCATACATATTTCTTTTTTTTCTTTTAGATGAATGTAACTACAATAATTTCACTATCAGAATTGTACCATTAGGATGGAGGTCCGCAAGATACAGGTTGACCCAGTTTGGGGACCAATGAGTTTCAAAAATTGTGAATTATGTTTTTACTCAATAAATGATTTTAGATTTTTTTGATTGATTTTGAATTTAATAATTTGAGTTAGGATAAGTTTGGTTGTTTGAGAAGTATTCTTTAAGAACCATAAAGAAACATTCAAACTTACTGTAACTCAATAGGAACAATATTATAATCAAAATACTTTTTTTATTGAAAGTACTGTTTACTTCCGTAAAAAACGTAATAAATGGTTATATAATACTACATTAATAGGATATGTATGCAGTAAAGTGTCAAGATTTGCAACATACGTAGTAAGTAATTTGTAGATAGACTTTTAAAATAGGTAGTTTTATTTACGTTTTAAATATTTCTTAAATGCCACCTCCAACTTTTATGCATTAATGTAAATTTCTATTTCTCTAACACAACCGAGGCTGACAATATTCGCTATGTTTATTGAATGTGTATTGTTACTTGTTTTCCACTTAAATTACTGTGGATTTCACTGTGTGTATTAAATCATTTATTACAAATACCATGATGCTAACAACGGTGAAGGAAAACATCGCGATGAAACCTGCACATCGAGATAACCGACGTGTGAAACCTGCCAAGCCGCCTTGGTCAAGCGTGGCGGGTATACTGTCCATTCCCCAATAGTCGGAGACCCGAGCCCAACAGTAAAACGTTTATGGCCTATTACTGTTATACTATAAGCTTATTAATAATGACTATAGTAGAATTATTTTCTCCGTGCAGTTTGGGTCATAAATCAAACTCGTCTTCAGCCCGGCTAGGGCAGTGAGCATGTTGCGCGGGCGCAACGCCATTAACGATAAAAACGCATTCTTATCAAAGAAAGATTATCATTCTTATAAAAATCATTATTATCTTTTTTGCTGTTAATTTTAAACTTATATATAAGTATTTATATTTATTTTTAATACAACTTGTTACATTCTAAACTTTTGTACTTAGAGTTTTTTAATACATAGATACCTAATTAATAATTTATTTTAAATCATTACTATTCTTATTTTAATAAATACGTTGTTTTATCTATTTTTTCTTTCATTTATATCACAAACCACAAAATGCCAAAACTAAATACACTATCGATAACGCTTATCGACAACAATAATGCGTATCACTATGCCTGCCCATAAAGCCCGTGAGTACAAGAGAGAGTGAAGTACTCGCTTCACTGCTCTGATTATTTATGACCCAAACTGCACGGAGAAAATAATTCTCCTATAGAGAAATAGTTCATATAGTTACTACTTACGCTACTGCATATTAATATTTTGAAAAAATAAAATAATAAGGTAAAAATCTTTGTACTGAGATGTTAGCAATTGCGTAGTTTCTTCTACTTACCGTCTGCTTTCAAATCTATACTATAGAAAACTTCGATCCTTACTAAGAAATTAAGGAGTAAACGTACAAACCGGATGTCAAGTTAACCGCTACCATGATTATTTATCTAAACGTAAGTCAAACACTCTTTACTCAAAGTTCACAAGTATTAAAAATATGTATATTCTAAGGCGCGACTTTTGTTACGTACCTTTAGTTTTTATTGTCTTCAAACACAATATTTGTTGTAAACGAATTTGTGTAACCTTCAATGAACCGATGTTGTTGTGATGGAGAGCGAGTTAAGCCTGCGACCACGTTTGTATGCCAGGTAATTATTATTACATGAAATATGGGTTTATTTATTTATCTGTATTTTCTTATTTCCTCTTAGACAGACGCCTCAGACATCAACGGGATCCACAATTTATACGAGCGAAAAACCTGCTTGAGACTTATGATTTTAATTTCATATGTATGTAATAAAAACACAATAAATGGAAAAAATATCTTTAAAATTCTAGCCTGGCTAATATGTTCCTTTGACAAATTATGTTATGAATATTTAACCTTATAATATACTAGCTGTCCCGGCAGACGCCGTCCTGCCCGGTAAAAAATAGGGGTTGATCGTAGAGGGTTGAAAATCTAGGGTTGTATGTATTTTTGTATGTTGTATCATAAAAAAATAGAAATTAAAAATTTTGTCTAAAAAATAAAATAAAAAAATTAGGGGTGGACTACACCTAACATTTAGGGGGATGAAAAATAGATGTTGACCGATTCTCATAGATACCGGATAAGCACAAAAATTTCATCAAAATCGGTCAAGCCGTTTCGGAGGAGTATGGCAACGAAAACTGTGACACGAGAATTTTATATATTAGATAAGCAATTGATTTTTATAGTCATTATTCTGTTTATATAGATTGCTAGTAATTCGTTTATCAGTAGTTGAATTACACTACTAGCTCCATTAATAACCCTGTTAAAATGACTAATATATTTTTTTAGTAAACACGTCAATGCATGATAAATAACTTTTTACTGTACAGTGTAACAAAAAGACCTTTCAGGCTAGTGCTATTTTGACTAGGCAAAAACAGCATGAAACATAAAATAAAATAAACATTGTTATTTCTTAAGATTGCCAAAAGCTCATTCTTCGTTATCTAACATACATACATAATTTCACGCCAGGTCCCTCGCGGGGTAGGCACGAACAACAGAGCACCATTTAGGCTTATTTTTACACACCTCACTTGCGTCTTTGACATTCATAGCTCTTGTCATGCACGCTCGTCTGTTCTTAAGACTCCTGACATCATCTTCTGCTAGTACATGATCAATTTGATCATGGAATGTGTGTCGTGGCCTTTCACGACTTCTGCATCCATCCACTTTTGCATTGTATATCTGTTTAGTCATTCTGCATACATTCTTTCCACATGCCCGAACCACTGGAGCATTCCTTTCCTTACCTTCACCCCGACACTCTCTTTCAGAGAGTGAATCAACGGTTATCTAACGGTTTAGATAGTACTGTTTAGTTATTGACTATGAAATAAATCTAGAAAGAAATCCCGTAAAATGTAACGTTTAAATTTTACCATTTTGAAAAGAAAGCGCTTGTCAAAGTTCCTCATATAATATTGAAACACGACAGGGAACAAAAGCAAGCGCACACAACCGTAATCGTATGTAATCGTCAACATTCCCGCGCCTACCGAATGAGGCATTAATAAATCGAAAGGCCCATTAAAAACCTAAATGTCGTTTATCTTGATTGAGATTTATGATAAGTGGTCGGGGAACAAGATTGAGACACTGTTGCTGCAGCCGCGCATAGCCCGCCTGACGAAACGCTTATTTATTGTTCTCTATATGGAAATACCATAAGTCATGGTAGCGTAATGTCTAGCGCACACGTCCCAAACTCAAAGGGCGCGGGTTCGAATCCTGTCCGGAACGTATGCACCACTTAGGCAGTTTTTTGACCACGTCTTTCAACGGTGAAGAAAAACCGATGTATCAAACTTGGCAAGCCGCTCTAAAAAAGCGTGACGGGTATACTCTGGTCTTTCACCTAGAATGAGAGGCCCGAGCCCATTAGTGGGACATTTATGGGCTGTTACTATTGTTACAACCTAGGCTCTGAGAAAGACAAATTCCACGTACAGATCTATAGAAGCACATTTTATTACCTGTCGGCATTTGAGCTAATTGTAATCTTTTTATGAACGTTTTCTTTTGTTCACTTACTTATTAGCATACGTTTCTAATTATTGTGCAGAATAGCCTCTTGTTCTATTGTACTCAACTACGGCCACTTGCGGCTGAATCATTATCCAGGTGTTGCGGATTATGTTGATAGGTACATTTGTATCTGTGAGGTATAAAACGACGGCCTGATAGAGAGAGAGACGGTAGTTAAGCTACAACTACAATACGGGCGCGACGTGTGTAAATTCAGGAATCTAATAGTGACGGAATTTGTGCGTTTTATTGAATTACGACCTTCTGCATTACGTTTGGATTTGTTGTGGTCGGTTATATTTGTACCTGTGTGCAAATACGTATAAACGTATTTGTACACTTTGTATAGTTTTAATAAAGTAATTCAGTAGCAATATCTATTATTATACTACATGGAAATAAATGTGCCTATGTGAGGTCTCACATTAGAAGATAATAAGAGATATAACATGCTAAATAAACCGAAAAAGTGCGAATTGGACCTCGCACGCTTTTCAAGGTCTGATCCATGTGATATTCCATACAACTATGTATTACATCGACTTTTTTTTCAACGTCCAATACGTGTTTGGTGTGTGCCTTTAATACTTCTTTTTTGTGCTTTAAAGCAGATTGTAAATGGTGCTGATGGTAATTTAGAGCACGGGACAATACATCCTTTATAATTATATTTAATGTATAATATTGTTACGACCGACAAAGAATAATGCACACCTGCAGTTTATTACCTTCCCGCATTTAGACTTCTTTTGTTTACTTTGTGTTTAAAAATGATAATTAGACATAAACGATTACAATAACATCATATTGTTATTGTAATCGTTTATGGCCGCAAGTGTGCGGATTAGTTTTCTTGGAAAATTCAGTCCACGCGGTCGAGTGTTGTTTTGTAAAGTTTACTATAAAACAATGCCCCAACGGAGAGGTAAGGCAGTCAGGTGACGATTACAATACGAGCAAAATGTATACATTCGATAAGCTATATAGTGACGGCTTTGCGCGTGTTATTGAGTCGTGCAGTTTGTGCTGGTTGTGTCCA